>CABHPQ010143585.1:18917-46543 GCA_902168405.1 Peromyscus aztecus | reverse complement strand
TCCTTGAAGTAGGTGCAATGGTCTCTTCCTTTTAGAGATACGATTCAACATTTTGAGCCATAAATTACTCTCACTTGGTTGATATATTGCTTTCTTAGATTTTATGAGATGAGCCCCCCCCGCCCTCCCCTGGGATAGAAATATTTAAGAGGGGGTGTGTGTGTGTGTGGGTGTGTATGTTGTGTGTGTGCATGTTGGATGTGCAGGCTTGTGTTAGAGCTCTTTTTAAATATTTTTATGTCAGTGTATAGCTAAAGGGGCTCATAATTTGCCAGAGCTTGTGTGGGTCAGTTTAAAAAAAAAGAGCCTAGGGTACTGAGGATTTGCATCTTATGGACCTCATCTTGATAATTGTGAAGCGGTGTCTATGTATGTTCTTTGACAGGAAGCGTCTTCACATTCCATTAGAGGCATCAGTTAGATATTATGACTGCAGATCTCTCATGCTGACTTCAGCCACTTCTTGGTAAGAGGAATAGAGTCAGGGAGAAAAGACAAAGGAAGGGAGTGAAAAGAATGGGTGAGAAGGAAAGAAAAGGAAAAAAAATGGAATATATTGCAGATTCCATCTGTCAATGAAAGGCATTAAAGAGGCATGTTTCTTTAAACTTGGCAAAATAATAGGAACTGTAGGGTTAGCCTCTTTCTCATTCTTGCTCTTTTCTCTGTTAGCAAGAAATAGTATCTTCTGAAAACTTAGCCCTTAAGAGATTGGAAGCTTCTTTTGTGGTGTATGTAAGTGACTGCCCGAGACTGTGCATTCTCTGTGCCCCAAGGTCATCTTCCTTCTCTTTTTCAGCTTCAGGATGCTTGGGGGACATTGTACCAAAGTCTTTAGAAATCTATGCTCTTTTCACAGTTCCTCCTTATCCATGCTAAATTGTCTGGCAAAACAAACTTAAGAATAAAATTGCTTTTTATTTTTGGTAATAAAATGGATTTTTAGAACTGTGCTGTTTGGATTGAAGGTAGAAAGTTTAGCAAAATAAAGTCTTTGGGGAAATATTTTAAGATACATCTCATTTTCCACCTAAAAATATATAATTCTCGTGGATATTTACAGCTTCTTAAAGTGTAAAGGAGAACCGGGGTCTGTGGTGTGACTGGACTTTGTGGTCGAATTACTACCTAGACCCCCAGGATTTTAGGTCTAATTATTCTGAGTTAACATTCATGCACAATGAGCAGACACAGAACTGTGACTCCATTGACTCATTCCAGAAAAGACCTCTTCTTGTAGAACTGAACCCTTTCCAAAGTTTTAGCCACTGTCATGATTTGAATACCACCCCTATAATTCACAGTGAAATTTAATGCCTGTTGCAGCAGTTTTTTTGGGGAGAGGGTTGGAGTCTTACATGGTCAGTTAGTTGGGCCACCTGGTCATGAATGTATTAAGGCTATTAATGAATGGGTATGTTATGGAAGGGAAGGGTTTTTTTTTTCTTGCTGGCTAACATTAAGATGTGATGTTTTCTGCTACTCACTGACCAACTGTAGCCACTGTCTTAGAATTCTTAGTCTCTAGAACCATAAACCAAATAACTTTCCATTACTCACATTTTCCCCAGCCTGTGATGCTACATTATGTAGGCAGAAATCAGGCCAATATTGCATTCATTCTGGAGTAGTCTGACAACTTCCCTTCCTCTTAGAGGCTGATGATTCTTGTTTTATTTTATTTTATTTCATTTCATTTTAATTTATGTTCAGAAAAACATCCCATGTCAAACATCTCCATGTTCCTTCTTCTTTTCTCATGTGTAATATATCCCTCTGATGACTTAGGTCCTATTGTTCCTCTCCCTTTACAACCTCCTCCAACACTCCTATTCATAACTAGAACACTTCTACACAACCTCAAATTCCTCATCACTGAGCCTAGCTCTCTCCAAAGGTCAATGATAATGGTGCTTTGCCATCCTGTAAATGTCAGTTCTTTGGACAAGCCCTCTGTCAAACTAGGATTCCAGACTTTTATCTTTATAATCACTTACCTTAAGGTAGATGATCGATTCCCAATTTTCTGAGAAACTGCCATACTGATTTCCACAGTGGTTGTACAAGTTTGCATTCCCACCAACAGTGGAGGAGTGTTCCCTTTGCTCTGCATCCTCTCCAACATAGACTGTCATTAGTGTTTTTGATTATAACCATTCTGACAGGTGTAAGGTGGTACCTCAGAGTCATTTTGATTTGCATTTTTCTGATGATTAAGGATGTTGAGCATTTCTTTAAATGTCTTTCAGCCATTTGATATTCTTTTGAGAATTCTCTGCTTAGCACTTTAGCCCATTTTTTAATTGGATTGTTCAGTATTTTGATGTCTAGTTTCTTGAGTTCTTTATATACTTTGGAGATCAGTCCTCTGTCAGATGTGGGGTTGGTAAAGGTCTTTTCCCATTCTGTAGGCTGTCTTAAGACCCAGCCATACCACTCTTGGGCATATACTCAAGGAATGCTCAATTATACCACAAAAAAACATGCTCAACTATGTTCATAGCAGCACTATTTGTAATAGCCAGAACCTGGAAACAACCTAAATGCCCATCAACTGAAGAATGGATTAAGAAAATGTGGTACATATACACAATGGAATACTACTCAGCAGAGAAAAACAATAACAGCATGAAATTTGCAGGCAAATGGATGGATCTAGAAAAAAAAATCATCCTGAGTGAGGTAACCCAAACCCAGAAGGACAAACATGGTATGTACTCACTCATAAGTGGATTCTAGATATAAAGCAAAGAACAATCAGACTGCAACCCACAGAACCAGGGGGGACCCTAGGATGACTGTGGCTTAGAATAAGTTTTGGTTTTACTCAAAAAAAAAATAATCACTTGCCTTAAATCACAGATGGTACTGTGCCTATACAGAGGCATGTATAAATTAAATGAAATGAACAATTTAGCTAGGAAATGACATAGCTGGAGACCATAGCCAGGAGGCTCATCACGTGCATAACACTGACATTTCAGACTTTCAAGAAATGTGAAGCCCATGGTGAGTCAAAGTAAGTAAGCAAATATATGGTGTGGCTATAGAAGGTAAAACACCGGGTGAACAAACGTGGTTAGGCTGCCCATCTCACCATTACCGATTTCACTAATGTCATACATACTTAGCCTATAATTCCACATTTTTTAAGTCCTTTAATGGTGGGACTTTGGATCAAAAATCATCAGTTGTGGATATTTAATAATCATATAATGTTGGAACGCTTATAGGAGATTTATAGCTTTTTGTGCAATAAATATGTCCAAGAAAGTTCAAGATGCAAACTCAAGCCACATTTTACTGGTATTTTAGTATCCACTATAAAAATAAACACTATTGAATTGTTCTACAAGGTAAGAAATCATCCATTAACTTACCTTTCCTATAATGCTAAGTTTTAGGTTCACATTTCCTGAAAGTGAAGTTTACTATAATGGATATTATTATCTTGCAGTTTGTGTAAGGGATTTT
Source organism: Peromyscus aztecus (assembly GCA_902168405.1). Taxonomy (NCBI): domain Eukaryota; kingdom Metazoa; phylum Chordata; class Mammalia; order Rodentia; family Cricetidae; genus Peromyscus; species Peromyscus aztecus. The sequence continues at coordinate 43,069 of CABHPQ010143585.1, read as the reverse complement.
ATGTAAAACTGGATTTTTTCCAGAAAAAAAACTGCTTCATAAAGAACATAAATACAAATGATTTTTATCAAACCCACATCAGTATCTACTGAGGTGATTTATCTGCCTATGGACCTGCTGGCTGATCTACCCACATTTCTAACTCCTAATATTATGCTGATATGCAAATCTCACCCCTGCTGTTTGTTGGTTCAAACAGGCAATGGAGTACAATGGGGAAAATGCAATATTTACATTTGGGTCATTTTATGTGTTAGCCATTTCCAAGTGAAAAGGGTAAAATAACAACAAACTTGAAATTCTATTAATTCTAGCTTAGAGCTTACAGATTAGCCCAGTTTTCTCTTGGTAAATATGTGGAGCCAGTGACGAAATGACACTTGACTTTTCCGTGTCTTTAAACCAATCTATTGTCTTACTGTGTCCAGCAAAACACTGGAGACTTTGACTTTTCAACCTTTGTTCTCATTGACTTTCTTAGCCGAAACAGAAGTATAAACTTTATTTATAGAGTGTTCATCCCACATCAATGTCATGCCCTCGATGGTAGGTATTTGTGCCCATTTCTATAATTTTCAGAACCTAATGGCTTCAACATTCTTCTCTAATTATTTTCATTCATCTCTTCTCACCAACTGGAACAAGGCTTTCAAAGTCATCTTGCCCCAGTAAACGTATATGTCCCTTTAGCTTTTCTTTCCATTAGTGATCCTCCATTCCTTTCCCATTTTTCTTTCTTTCTTTCAGAGTTGAGGACCAAACCCAGGGCCTTGCGCTTGCTAGGCAAGCGCTCTACCACTGAGCTAAATCCCCAACCCCCCCTTTTCCATTTTTGTTCATAACTTTTATGTTTAAAATTTTCTGTAGGACTTGAGGGGTGATGAACTATTTTTTTTCCATGTGTCATGTAACTTCTGGTGATTATGTGCACTGTGATTTACTGGACCAAGGTAACTGATGATACTGAAGAGTGCAAGTAAAAGTACCTTGGCCTGAGTACTGCCATTTTAATTTCAAACTTCATTTTACCTGTAGGGTGAAATAAAGTTCAGGTTCCCATGCCCTAGGGGAGCTGAGAACTTTCCAATGGTTGATAAACCTCCTCCCCAAACCATAGAAATAGTTGTTACGCATCTTTGTTTCGGTAATGTGTAATTCTCTAGAAATGTGTAGTTCTCTAGAAATATTATGGCTGTTCCCAACAACAGAAAGAACAAATGAATCTGATTGGCTGGATGGAAAGGCTTGCATTGTATATGGGTTGACAATCACAGAACATTCAAGGAAGCTCCTAATTTCTAAATCCTGATTTGTGAAAATTGTAACTGTAACTTGGCAACAAGTGTTTGCGGTTTTTGTGCTTATAAACATTGCTTCTGCCCCTGCTCAGGGCTGTCAGGAGGAACAAGGCTCCTAAGTCCTTTTTCTGCAGCCCTGATAGATCAGCGATTCAATTATGTGGTGAATTATTAAAATCTTTGGAACCCATATGTGTTGTTGCCTCTCCTTCCTCATAGCACATAACAGGCTAGGTGTAGCCATACCATTTCTCCTTTCCACCCTCAGTGAAAATTACCTAAACCCTTATAGACACTGGGCTCATAGGCATTAATAAGAATGGATTCCTACTTTCAAGAATGATCTGAATTTAATGAGCAAGACATTTAAAAGGTTTCTGTTGAACAAAAGAAGCAGTTGACACAGTGGATAGACGTCTGTACAAACAGAAGTTAAATCTTTGCCCAATATGTATCTGATAGGGCACTGATACCTAGAACCTATGAAGAGCCAGAACATGAAATAACAGAAGATGAGACAGCCCAGTCAACATATGGAAAATGGCAATGAACACTTTTCAAGTGAAGAATTACACATTACCGAAACAAACATGAAAAGTGTTCAACATCTTATCCAGCAGGGAAATGCAAATCATAACTACATTGAGATTCTATTTCCCTCCAGTCAGACATCTATCATCAAGAAAACAAACAACAGTACATGAGAAAAAAAAATGAGTCCTTATTTACCTCTGGCAGGGATGTTAAGATGTTAAGCTAGATACTATAGAAAGCAGTATGGAGCATCCTCAAATGTTCCAAACAGATTCTCCATATGACACAGTCGTAGCACTATTGGGTACACACCTAGAAGAATCAAATTCAGATCCCTACAGTGAGACCATACATCTATGCATCCGTGTTCACTGCAACTCTGTCCACAGTAGGCAGTTATGGAATCTACCTACCTGCCTATCAACACAGGAATGGGGAGGGTAAATGTGGCAACTGCACTCAGCCATAGAAAATGAAATCATATACTTTAAGGAAGATGATGGGGCTTCATCATGTTAAGTGAAATAAGTCAATCCCACCAACATAAATATTACATACTTTCTTTCATATATGGAATCTAGAAAAAAATAAGGGACATGAAAATAAAAGGGTGACTATCAGGGATGTGGAAGTGGAGGGGGAAAGTAGGAGAAAGGACAGGAAAGAGAAGGAAGACAAATATAATTATGTACAATATAAGAATGTATAGAAATGTCATCATTTAATTCATTTGTAAAATCAATGCACACTCATTAACTTACTGAAACTTTAAATAAAAGAATTTCAGGTATGTAAATGAGGTTTTTGTGGAAAACAAATGAATTTGTGTTTAGACGTTTCCCCATCCTTAAAATATCTCAGTTATGTGCATGCAAAAAAAAAATTTTTTTTAGTCAAGCAGTGGTGGCACACGCCTTTAATCCCAGCACTTGAGAGGCAGAAGCAGGCGATCTCTGAGTCTGAGGCCAGCCTGGTCTACAGAATGTGTTCCAAGACAACCTTGGCTACACAGAGAAACCCTGTCTCAAAAAACAAACAAAAAATTTATTGTCCAAAGAATTTCAGGTAAAGGATACTCAAGTTTTCACAGTAATTAATGCAGGGCTTGAACATTTGATTAATCATTTTTGGTAAATTCTAGGCAGTTCTGTGTGAGTAGGATCAGAGTGGAATTAATTGTTAATACTTAGAATCTCGTTTTATAAAGTGAAGTCCATATTGGGTACTTGTAACAGCCTGTTACAGGTGGGAACACTTGATTTTGCTTAATCACTATTCCTTCACTAATTTGACACCAAGTTGTTTGTGATTCTCTGTAAGCAAAGGTTAGTGTTCCATGCAGAGTCCCTAGGCCAGTAGTCAATATTATTTACAAACCACTACTATGTTGTCATTGGAGTATAGTAACTGCTGCATTCCTCACCTGGCCATCTCTTGTTCTCTTGTGCCTACTCTACCTTGGGTTTCTTTTCCATGGACTGGTATGTTACAGTGAAGCCCTGCAGATCCAGAACACTTATTATAGTGCTTCAGAGACTGCTGCACAGTAGCCCAGCACCCAGTTACATCTTCTCTTCTCCTTCTCTCCTTAAGCAGAGTGCTAACTGCTGGCATTCCAGGCATGCTCCCATGGAAGAAGAAAGACAGGGTCCTAGTCTTCTGGGATTAGCTCTCTAAAGCCAACTTAGCATTCTTTTCATAAATTACCTTTTTTTTTATAGGATTCAAACCACAATCACTATAGGAAAAACCTCTTTTTATAACTGAAACAGTGACAGGGAACACCAATAGCAGACAGTGAGAGCCAGGGCTCAAGACGGAGCGGCTCAGAAAATCTGTGCTGTACTTTAAATAACAGGCATTTTAAAGAGCAGATGAAGACAGAGTAAGGAAAGGGTGCATAACAGCAGTACTTGCTGATGGAGGAGACATCAGGAAATACTTCTCTTCTTGGAACTCTACATGAGCAGCCACAGGATGGCATTTTAAAGACCCCTAAGACTGTACTTTTAGGAATAATTTCTGTAGTTCATCAAAAAGACTTCTGCTGAGTTAGCAGCTTCATAGACACTAAAAACCTCTGTTGACCACACTCTACAGAGGATCAGAGCAAATGTCACAGATTCACATACTGAAACCTGATTAGAAGGATACTTCAAGACCATGGAGAACAAGCTGTGAGTCAGTTTTGTCTGACATCTGACATAGTGGAGTAGAAACCTGCTCAGGGCCAGAGTTAGCCAGGAGAATACATCGAGGTTCTAAAATCACACTGGATTCTGGGAAGTTCTGCCTGGGAGCAAAGCCATCATTTGCAACCTGACATATGAGGATTGGAACCACCTTTTGTGATCCAAAACCCAAAAGGAACACCCTGGGTTAGGGTCAACATTTACCCTGATTTCTGAGGGACTACCTAGGGGTGTGACCAGTATGTTTGACCTTACCTTTGAAGGTCAAAGGGTTCCCCACTGATGGAACCAGAACCTGTGAATCAAGATAAGACACATGAAAAAACTTAACCATCATCATTCTTCCAAATATGAATTCCATAATAATGGCCTCTAACAAGAATGATTTAAATGATACAATACACTAAGAATAAGTGAGATCTATGGATGCCATGAAAACGCAAATTCTACAAATCATGGTCATAGATTACAGAAGAAATTCCTGCCAAAGTCATAGAGAACTTTCACAGTGAACTCTCAAAAGATAATTTCCCAAATCCAGAGAAAGAGATGGTAAATGCCACACAGGACATAATGGAACTTTCCTATATCATAGTACAGCCCAAACACTAAATTCACAGAACAAGCAAAATGTATTAAAAGGTACAGGAGAGAAACATGAACTGCTACATAAAAGACATTCCTTCAGAATAACATCAGATTTTTTTTTAACAGAAATTGTAAAATCCAAGAGGGATTAGCATGATCTCTAGTCAAATCCAGTCATTTTGTAGATCTCTGGGGCAGCAATCAAGCAATCCAGACTAACATTTCAGCAAATCTGTTACAACTGAAGAAGAAAACTTTCAGGATAAAAATAGGCTAAAGAATTCATGACTACTAAGCTGCCTCTATAGAAGAGACTGAAGGAAAAGATGAACATATCCATGAGGCTACAGGAAAATATAATACAGAATAGAAAATCAGTTTAGCAAATGAGGGATAAGAAAACACTAAATAATGTAAAACCAACAGAATGACAAGAATTAGTAAGACATTTAAATAATAAATCTGAATATTAATTGTCTCAATTCTGCAATCATAAATATAAGCTATCAGATTAGAATAAATATTAGGATTCGGGGGGGCTGGAGAGATTGCACAGTGGTTAGGAGCACTGGCTTCTCTTCTAGCAGACCCTGGTTCAATTCCCAACATCCACACAGCAGTTTACTAATGTCTATAACTCTAGTTCCAGGAATCTGACACCCTCACACAAACAAATGTGACACCAATGTACATAAAATAAAATAAAATTAAAAAAAATAGTATGCAGAATCATTTAGATGACTCAACCCTAAAAGGCACTTTCTGTTAAGCCCATTGACCTAAGGTTGAGCCCTAGAATCCGCATGGTTTGTTCTTTGACCTCCATGTATACATTGTGGCATGCTCAATTGCACACACACTCTCTCTCTCTCTCTCTCTCTCTCTCTCTCTCTCTCTCTCTCTCTCAATAAATTTAATTTTTAAAGTACAGTTAAAAACAGATTTACAACAGGAAAGATGAGTTGGTAAAGTGCTTGCCATACAGGTATGAGAACTTGAATTCACATCTCCAACCTCCACATAAAAAAAAACATCAAGTATAGCAGGACATATCTGTAATCTCATTTCTGGGAATACAGAGAAAGGATGGTCCAGGGGCATGCTGGCCAGTTACTCAAGCCAAATCAATGAGATCCATGTTCAATAAGTGTTTCTGTGTCAAAAACAAAACAAAAACAAAAACAGTGGCTCCTCCTCGATGGTAATTAACATAGATTAAAACAACTGGACAATATATAGAGAGTGAGAGACTTTGGAGAACTCAGTCCTAAAAAGGATGTCTTCATCAAATGACCTCCCCTCAAGGCTAAGGGATCTATGCAGAAGAGAAGGAAGAAAGATTTGAGTGCCACAGGTGATGGATGATTGACAAGGAAATGGCATCTTCTAGACACAACAGCACTGATACACATGTTAACTCACAGACTGTGGCAGTATGCACAAGATATATGTAGGTTCAAACCAGACAAAATCCCAGTACTGAAAAGGGAAATTGGACACAACATCCTAGCCCTGACCAAGAAGCTATTTGCAATTTGATACCTGCTGGGAAAGGGAAATCAGTTTTCTCTCAGGGAGTGTCATTGGGTATATCAACCATTCTTCAGGGCAGACTCCATGCCCAGGAGCAGTTGGATCCCAGGTTTGTGTGTGTGTATTGGTTTACTTTTCTGAGAGTTTTTTGTTTCGTTTGTTTGTTTTGAATTTTGAAAGAGAGAGAGAGAGAGAGAGAGAGAGAGAGAGAGAGAGACTATGCCACTGCATCCTGATTAAGATAATAATCTGTTGAGAAGATAATACAGTTCTGAACATAGTCAAAACAAGCACAGGGGCACTCAATTTCATAAAGCAAGGAAAACTAGGTAGAAAGTGACAGATTAACTCCAACACAGTAGTAATTAGTGAATCCTTTGCCCTAAGCAATGAATCATCTTAATAAAAATGAAACAGAGAAACATTTCTATTAAATATCATACACAAGATGAACTACAGAACATTGCATACCAGAATTGCCAAAGCCACATTATTCTCATAAGTCCATGGAACTTGCTCTGGAATAGGTAATATAACAAGATACAAATCAAGTCTTATAAAATTCAGCAAGATAAAAATAATTCCTTATATTCTATCTGACCACAATGGAATAAACTTAGAAATAAACAGACAGAGAAATTGCAGAATGTGCACAACTCTTGAAGATTAACAACACATTATTGAATCACAAGTGGGTCATAGAAAAAATCAAGAAGATAAAAAATTCCCCAAATCAGCCAGGTGGTGGTGGCACACACCTTTAATCCCAGCACTTGGGAGGCAGAGGCAGGTAGATCTTTGTGAGTTTGAGGTCAGCCTGGTCTCAAAAGCGAGTTCCAGGAAAGGCACAAAGCTATACAGAGAAACCCTGTCTCGAAAAAAAAAAAATTAATTGAAAGTGAAAACACAACTTACCAAAACCCATGGGATAAAATAAAAGCACACCTAAGAGGAAATTTTAGAGCTGCAAATTTGTACATTAAAAAAATAGGACAAATCCAAAATAAATAACTAAAGGATTCACCTTAGGGTTTGGAAAACAGGTGCAAGACAAATCCAATCAGTAGGTTGAAAAAATAAAATAAAATCAGGATAGAAGTTAATAAAATGGAAACAAAATGATGAAGCAAAGAATTTATTATTTGAATAAATAATATGACTGACAAACCCTTAGCCAAATTAATGAGAAGAGAATACCAAAATTAACAAAAGTAGAGCTGAGACTGGTTACATTATAACAGATACCAATGAAAATCAGAAAATCTTTAGGAAATATCATAAAAGTCTATAGTCTATTTAAATAGTGATCCTGAAATGGATTAATTTATACCTGCATGTTGTATACTAAAAATAAAGATGAAAAGGAAAACTTCAGCAGATATATAGCAAGCAATGAGATTGGAACAGTAACAAAATATCTCCTAGCTAAAAATCATAGACCTAGATGGATTCACTGTTGAATTCTACCAGAACTTTGAAGTTAAACACCAATACTTCTGGAATTATCCCATGAAATAGAAAATGAAGAAATGCTACCAAACTCTTTTTATGAAAATATTATCTAAATAACAAAACAAGATAATGAAAAAAAATATTACAGACCAAACTCTCTATTGAACTCAACAGCAAATACTCCCAACAAAATATTTGCAAATATGCCAAGTTACTGTGAGTTCTCAGCCCTAAATGAAACAGACATCTTTATCAACCCCCCTGCCAAAGTACAGGGAACATCATATAAGAAAAATGCAAAAAGCTGAGAATGGGAAGGAATGCTTGGAAATGAAGTCATCTGGACATAAGATGGCTCTTGCTCTCATGAATTTATAGAAACTGTGAATATCGCACAAGGACTTTATAGGGTCAAGCCATCCAAAATTCCAGCATATATAGGGGAGAATCTCTTTAGATCCCACTCCCAGCTGAGGAGATAATGGCAGTTGATAGCTGCTGTGGGAGGGAGAATAACTCTTTAGAGGGAACAAGGCCCTTGAGAGCTTGGTCATGCTCCAGTACATGGCCCTACACCCATGGAAATGGGCTACACTAAGCGGACTTGATAGGTTATTGAAAGAGTAAGAGGAGGAGAAGGAGACATAAATCTGAAAGGGAAACATATTAGGAGGTGTCTAGGGAAAATTGGAGGCAGGAAATGTGGGGATCATGTGTCATTTGCATGAAATTCTCTAAGTACAAAAAAAAAAAATATGAGCCAGGCGGTGGTGGCGCACGCCTTTAATCCCAGCACTCGGGAGGCAGAGCCAGGCGGATCTCTGTGAGTTCAAGGCCAGCCTGAGCTACCAAGTGAGTTCCAGGAAAGGCGCAAAGCTACACAGAGAAACCCTGTGTCAAAAAACAAAAACAAAACAAAAACAAAACAAAACAAAAAAAATACGATGAAAATGAAAGAAAGAGTAAAAAACAAAAATTAGAAATGAGATATGCAAAAATATGTCATCCTGCAACCTACACAGACTCTTTGACCAAGAAGTGAACATACTTTATTGTGTTTGCTCACTGTTGAAATGCTACCTTGGTGGAACTTTTTATTAAAGTACAAGAAATACATATTCTTCCTAAAATGGATATGCAGTTTCAGACATTTCAAAATGCTTTAAAAAATAGTTTTGTGTTTTAGCAAGTAGAATTACTGAAACGAATTTTTCATTAAAATAAATGTGCAGTTAACTTTCTGCTTTCAGTCTGGCCTCTAAGGATCTTGGTAGTCATCACCTTCACCTGACAAAATAAAGATAAAAACTTGTCCTTTGATCCTTCCAACAACTGAAGTCACAAAGCAAAGTCTGCCATAAAGTTGATACAGCAAGCATGCAGATACAGAAAACCAGTGCTTACTGGAGGAGAAGCCATAGAGCGGGCACTGCAAGGGGGCACGACCCTAGGACTTAGGGAAATTGAAGGCTCATTTGGATGACTAATTTGAGGATTTAAACTCATGAGAATGCCTCACATGGTTCTCTAACCATGCATGCTTCCTCTACAGCCCTGAGTTTGAGGGTTTCAAACTCCTGGGAAGAATTATGGGGCTCTCAAACTATGCATGCTACTTCTAGAACCTCTAGTTTGAGGGTTTTAAATTCCTGGGGGCAATTACACAAGGCTCTCAAACAATGCATGTTTCATCTAGAATCACTACTTTGAGGGTTCTTAATTCATGGGTGCAGTCTCATGGGGTTCTCAAGCTGTGCATGCTACCTCTAGGAGCCCCTGCAGTGTCTCTTATTAAGCTTGATTTAAAAAAAAAAAAAAACTTCTTGTGCTTCTGTTAAGAGGAGTTGAAAAGCAGACTGATTGCATGTGTGTGGGCATTCTTTTCCCAGCAAGGACTGTCCTCACGGGTAGCTATTCACCAAGAATAAGTGATGGGGGTTTCCCAGGTTAAGCATGGCAGAAGATAAACATGCAATTCTAACTCCTCTGAGAATGTCTGACAGTCATGAGAGTGAAAAACAGATATGAAAAGCATGTTGGGATGTTACATCCTGGAACACAGGCTCATTGAAAGAATAGGACATTGTGTGTTTCTATACACTGCTGTAAACATTTACCTAAATCTTGTGGAAAAAAATATTGATGGCTTTGATATGAAAATGAAATCCAAGTTCCACTAATTACATCTATTAAAATAGTTTTGCTGTGGAGTTGGAGAGATTGCATTGTTTAAGAGTATTTCCTGTTCTTTCAGAAAACCAGAGTTAGGTTTGGTGGCTCACAACTGCCTGTAACTCAAGTTCCAGGTTTCCAAAGGCCTCTACAATCAACAACATATAACACACATATACATACACACACTCAAATACACACATACACACAGACAAAAATAATCAATTATGTGTTTGTATGTGTATGTGTGTATATTGTGATATGAGACCATTTGAAAACTCACCACACAGTTTGTTCTAATGTTCTCTTGTTTTTGTTGATGAACTAGTTGCCAATCCTCTTCAAAAACTCTCCTTGAGTCATTGAGGGTCATTGAGCCTCTCCTACATTTAATGAATAGTATGCCAAGATGAAGGAGAGACCACTGTAATAATTCATCAGATTTCAAAAAAAGGGAGAATGCAGTGTACTGGACTCTAAATCCAAAGACAAAAGAAAGGTGCAGTGGAATAGTCATTTTGTACACTGTGAAGATTTGTCACTGTGATTGGTTTAATAAACAAACCAACTGGCCAACAGCTGAACCGAATAAGATTAGGTGGGAAAGCCAAACAGAATGCTGGGAAGAAGAAGGGTGCCAGCTACTGAACAAGCAGAATGTGTAGAAAATGATGTAACAAGCCATGAACCACGTGGCAAAGCATGAATAGAAATATGAGTTAATTTAAACATAAGTGTTAGCTAGTGACAAACCTGAGCTATCGACTGAGCAATTAATAATTAATATAAGCCTCTGAGTGATTATTTGAAAAACAGCTGCTGGGACAGAAAAACTTCTGCCTACAAAGAGGTGACATGAAACTCTCTGCTTGTCACACTAAGAGACAAGAACTTGAGATTTCTCAGAAAAGCTACAACACATTTCCCCTATAACATTCTCTCTTCCAGCTCTATGCTAATCAGTATAAGACAGGAACAGCTGGGATCCAAAAACCTGTCTAAAAACATCAGAAACTGAGGCAAGGAATAAAGAATGTATTGGGTAGGAACACTCCTGGAACCCAAGACAGAAATAAGACGTAACTGTACCATCACATAAACTTAGTGGCCAGGTCTCTACCAGGCTCCAGGCCATGGATGGCCATTTTTGCAGGACTTATCATTGAGCTGATTGCTTCTGGACAGGGGGATTGTCAAGCCCTAATGTCTGACATGCTGATTTAGCATCATGGAAGGTCTGAAGAGTTTGTCCCAGGGAGACTAGCTTTTCTCATTAGACAGGAAAGGATGCTTTAAAGAAAAGAATTGTAAAGTTGGAAAGACATGATGGACAAGACACATGAGGGAGACTGGCATCTTGCTTCTCAGAGCCAATCCCCTCCTTTACTCCTGTTTTCTTTGGGCCTAGTCCCAGAAATCCTTCTGCTAGATGAAGCACTGGAGCAGAGAAAGCAGCATTTCAGCAGCATCACTGAAAGACGCTCTCTCTCCTACAGCCAAATCTCAGACAGAAGTGCCAGGATTTTACACCCAAAGAAGAATTGACTGAGCCACACATGCTGGGTTTTCTTCATAGGAGGGGTGGTACAGGGAGAGGAGGATAATTCTTGCAAAAATTGCAACGACACAGACCAAAGTCCTTGCAAAGATGAGTTTGCAATCTAAACACTTTTCATCAGCCGGGAGAACTGTCAGGAAAGATGAGCTGCACCTATGTTAAGCTAAAAAGCCTAATGTAGTACAGCTGGCATCCCTCCAGAGATCCAGAATGCCCTGCTTGCATCTCTGCAGCAGCTGCCCTCAATCACAAATGCCCAGTGACTAGGACAAGCCGAAGCAGAGCAGCTTCTTGTCAGTATTCACTCGTGTCTTCCGCCTACTTTCAGTTCTTTGGCTAGAGATGTGTTCAGGACCCATTTACAATTAGCCAGGCAAAGAGAGCCAACAGGAAAGCTTTGGAAGCCAAATCACACTTAATAGCATGGGTTGACTGGGCGTTTGAAGCATCCTGAGTTCACTTCAGTGTAGTACGAATGCTGAGAGCCAAGGCCAAGAAGAGGCTGTGGAGATTTTTAAAGGAAAACAATCTATATAACATCACTACTGCGCATGAGGAAGGAGGATATCCAATGGAATCAACCAGGAACAATGTAAGAGTAGAACTGGAAATCGCTAAAGCCAATGTTTTGTGAAGTATGTAAATATACTGGAACACAAGAACAAGACACAAATATAGGAGCCAGTCTGATCCAAGTGTCATTAATCATTTATGATGATAAAAATAAAGTGCCATTAAGGCTTCTACAAAACTTCAAAAATATCTTCTCTTCAATCACACTCCTTTACGATAGTTTGTACCCTCCCCCCCTCTAGTTTATAGATGCTGAGACTCCTCTGTTAAAGTGTATGAGTAGTTCAGTAAAGATAGATTTTGGCCAGCTCTTGCTCAGATCAATTCTGGATAGCAAAATCCTTGAAAATAATATGGAGCAAGACTGAGGTTCTTTCAGGAATGTTCTCCAACCTTGACCAAGAGAGAATAGAGCAGCACAACCCATGTGGAACAATAAGTGGATTTGAAAATCCCTCTAGTCAGAGGAATAGACATGGCTCCACACACTCCCTTGGAGGCAAAACAGAACCACCTTCAAGTATGTAAATATTGCAGGTACAGACTTTCATTGCCTGTGTTCCAGGTGCATGCCAGGTCCTAATCACTGGAATGAGTTTGCAGAAGAACAGATTTATTCACAACTCAGCATGTGGACACTAGCGAATAAGCCTCAAGTCTTCCTCTATAAGGATAGAGCTTTCAGCTACTGCTCTAGTACATGACTGCCTGCCTCTTGTCATGCATCATGGTCATGGAATCACCCTCAGAAACTTTAAGCAAGTCCTCAGTTAAATGCTTAATTTTATAAGTTGTCTTAGTTGTGGTATCACTTCACAGCAACAGAATAGAATCTAAGAGATGACCATTTAAATTTTATTCGATGAAAGGGGTCATACATAGAAAAGTTTAAATCCCATTTCAAAGCTGTTTGCATTCTAGAAAGCTCACAGGTTGGATCCAACCCTGCAGATTTACAGAGAACTACTGACTCACAAGGTTAATTACTTAGGAATTTTTTCCCTTATACCAAACACCACGCTAGTGCACAGACTGGTCTTATTTCAAAGCTGTATGTTTTTCATTGCATCAATGTTGTCCAAACTGTGTAATAGCCTAGAGGACTACACTACTAGGAACATTTAGTCTGGAATCACATTAAAAGTCAGATAAAATGAGAACTGAAAGGAGGAAGTGGCTGAGGAGGTAGAAAGGAGAATATAGATGAGTCATGGAACAAATGGCCATTAAGATGACCCCTAGTGCAAGTAGAAATGCTAGCTCTTAGTGTGAGGAGCAAAGGATGCACAGAGGTCCTTGCACCTTGCAGAGGTGTTGATCACTTTTATGAGGGGTCCTTTGTGCTCTGTGCTTTGGCAAGGCCAGAGTTCCAAATCTCCGTGACCCTGGCACTGACCGTAGACCTCACTGTAAGACTTAGGATGGAGACTATTTTCTATCTGCCTCTATACTATCCTCTGGAATCTCTTTTGTGGCCCATCCTTGAAGAGTGAAAACTGTACTTCAAAAGGACTTACATTAGGTTCCCAGAACCCACTTCAGTCAGCTCATGACTGCCATTAACTACAGACCCATGGTTTTGGACTATCTAGCTTCTATGGGTACATACACTTTCATGAACACACACACACACACACACACACACACACACACACACACACACACACATATATATATATATATATACACTCACAAAATTTAAAAAAGAGATCTTAAATAAATTGTAATACTTTCTATTTTCACTGATGCACAATGCTGACAATCGTCCATTGGTTCCATTGCAAGCACACACTTATCAAACTGATGGGGGGAGCTTTGAAAGACTGATAAAAACCTCAAGGTTTTATCTAGAGAGTAGGTTTGTTTGCATTCTTTTCAATAACCACTGTTCAGAAAACAAGCCAGGCAGGAAAGATTTCAGGATTTTGGAGGTGGGTGATAGAGCACACAGTATTCGAAGGCTCTAAAGGTGGTCCCTGGTATTAGAGCATTAGCGCCACAGAAACACCTGCTAGAAGAACAAATTCTTGCTTCTTCATCCCCACGCATGCCCTCACAGGCCCATAGATACTTAGAGAATTGGACCTAGTAACCTGTGGCTTATATTTCAGAGCTGAACAGGGTACCTTTACCAACTACAGTACCCTTTCCAACCTCTTCCCTTGGAGTGGGTTTCCCTGGTTCTCTCAGAAAACCTCCAAGCGTTGCAAAACGCAACTCAAGTTTCAAGCCTACATTCCTTTCTAGTAGCTATCTATGTATGATGCTTTCATGGTGACCTTCTAGTAAAGTTCTCAGAACAGCTTTGAGAGGCTTTTGTTCTTCTTCTTAGAGAAACCTCAGTGTTGCCCAAACCTATTTTTTTAGAAATGGAATCAAACTAAAAGGTATAAAAACAGGTAAAAACAAATAGTGAATAAGAAATAATGAACGAAGGAGAGATCAGAACCCAGGCACTTAATACTTACATTGTTGAATGTTTAGCAAGAACAATTATCACAATACAGTTATAGGTGGAATAATTTATCTTGAGAAATAAGTTCAGGTTCATGAAGGCATTCTGCCAATAGATAGTGGATGATAAAAAATGAAATGGTACCAATTATAAAAACAAGTACATTGAGGGGAATTACTTGGAGCACTGTGTTACAAAACCTTAAAATGTGATCCACCAGGCAGTTCCGGGGTTGATTAGTGATGTCTGCTCTGAACGTGAGAGGCACAGGTATACTGCAATGGATTACTGTGGCCAGTGATAACACAGCACACTCAGATGGCATATGGTAGGAAGATGTTAAGTGAGATTTTAGAATTAGAAATTCTAGGCTGGGGAGAGCTCAGGTAATAAGGTGCCTTCTGTACAAGTTCAGAACCCACCATCCATGGAAAATCTGGATGTGACAGTGTGCCTGAAATACTAGCACTGGGAAGTCAGAGACAAGAGTCCCTCTAGGGCATATTGGCCAGCCAGCCTAGCTGAATCATCTGCTAGAATAGCCTTGAAAGCCAATGAGGATGGCTATCAGGGTTCTGTTGAGATTCATTAAAGGAAGTAATTTCTTCCTAGTCATCAATGTTTAGCCATAGAAAGCATACGGGAGCAACACCATGCATAATATAAGATTAATGTTAATACTTTATGTTGTGATAGTGTGTTAGTGTGCTGTACTTTAAAATACACATAAAATGTGCAAACAAGAATACAATCTACCTCTTGCTCTAGGTGTAGACATGACATTCTGATTTTTTCCAAAGATTACAATGTTACACACTATTGTTTCCTCCTTTAATAGTTAATCTAACTGTGTCTTCCAATTACCTGTTCAAGAGACTGGCCCTCAGGTACTTTAGCCTGATTTCCTTGAAACTGTGCTAAGGTGATGGGAGGAATGATTATCCCTTGATGAGATAACGTCCTTACACTTCCAAGAAACTCATTCCCCACGCAGATACTTGCAGCTCTTGTCTTTTGTGGCAGTCTGACCAGCGTAGTACTGACTACTCAGGAAAGCATAACCATTTTCAATTTTTAAATTATTTATTGAAAATTTTATTTTGAATTATGTATATATGTGTGTTTCTGTGTGAGTATGTGCACTGAGTACAGGAGCCTGCTGAGGCCAGAAGTGTCAAGTGTGGGATTCATAGGAACTGCCATTACAGGCTCTTGTGAGGTGCTTAACATGGATGCTGGGGCTGAAATCTGCTCTGTCAAAAAGAGCAGCCATTTCCACAGTCCCTCCCCATTTTTCTTCTTCCTGTCCTTTCTTTCAGAGATACTGGCCTAAGTTTAGCCCCAAGTGTTTTGGGTTTTCTCAGTTTCTCTGAAGCTACCCTTGTTCTGCTACAGGGATTCTTACAAACAACATAGTTTTCCTTTCTTTCTCTTCTCCATCTTCCTCTTTGGGCAGCTGCCAAGATTTACAGCTTGCCTATCCTGTTCCTTTTCTCTCAAACTCTGATAAAGTTGTGTTCAGACTGTGTTCCCAGTCTGTTTTTATATTGTTTTATTAACAAGACTAAGAACACAAAAAAGGGATGCCCCATTTTCTCAGTAACATACAGTACACAATTTAGTACTCCCCAAAGTTTTAAGCAACAAACTGGTGAACTCTAGGTGCAGTCAGAGACCTTATCATGAAGTGATAATCTAACTAATCTTTAACACTTAAAAAATTGGGAGTCAAATATCAGGGTAAGAACCTGGAAGACCAGAGAAGCAGGAAGAAGTCGCCAGTCATTTCCTACCACTACCAATTCTCCATTTCAGCCCTGCCATACTACTCCCTGTCTCCTCTCTGTCTACAGTCCTCCAAACCTCTATGGTCAGATAGTGGTTAGCTCTACTCTCTTACTCCAAGCAAGCTTTACTTGTCAAAACACAATCAATATGTCACACAACATTATCATAAAAATAAGGTGAATTATCAAGAAAGACACCTTATGCTGAGCTCTGACCTACACACACACACACACACCACCACCACCACCATACACACACAAAACAAAATAAATACAAATTCTATGCATCATCTAAACTCAGAATTTTTACATCAAAGGCACTATGAAAGTATAAGATATTGCTGTTCCATTTTTAGCATAACTGGCAATATCAAGATCCTCTTAGGAAGTTCTATGTCAGAGATAGATGGCTTAAGTCAGTATAGCTTTGGTACATAGTTTCCAGACTTATGAGTCAATGTTTAACACTCTGCTATACCTCATGAGGCCATTCAGTAACTAAGAATCACAAACATGCAGGGAATAAAAATAATTACCAGGAAAGTAATTAAGGGTCTTTAAAAAACAATCTATCTTGATTAGTTTCAATGAGTTTAACTGAATGTTTTTGTATGAGATTAAATAATCATTGTTTCTATCATTGCCACCACTAATGCTTGCTCTTCCTAATTCTTCATAAGCCAACCATATTTGGGAATAAGGGTGGCTATCTTGAGTTAACAATAATAGGCAGGAAATATTTTCTTTAAAAAAACAAAAAACAAACAAACAAAGAAACCTCTTTCAGCAGTAGGGTTTATTTTTTTGTCGGGGAAGGGAGGTATCTAGCTTGAGGAAGGGGAACAAGCCTGTTTTAGTTTTAGAAGCAGGTATAAAAATGGAAATTTTGTATAATGTAATCTGAGAACCCAGGAACATGTGGACTGATTCAGAAGGCCATTTCCTAAGATTAATTTAGGTACTCTCCTCTGGTGGTTTTCAAGCTTTGACAAATGCACAACTGATATTTATAGATCCTGTGATGCTAGTGGTCAGGAGAGCCCATGATGCAGTAAACACAGGTTTCCTCCCTAACAACAGATAACATGGCTACTTAGGAGACACATTATCTCCTTAATGCAATACAGCTAAATCACTCTTCACCATGAATCATCTGCTGTCACTGTTGGGAAATCTTTGAAGCTCTCCTTTGAACATATTTGCTATTCTCTGTCATCGCCTCAGATATCTGAGAAAGAATAATTCTGACATTGCCTTATCCTTATATTTAGAAATCTAGCTTCCCTATTCCCCAGGTAGAAATAAAGTGGAGCTATTTGATAGATTCTTTCTGAGAGTTTGAACTTGAGTCTCAGTTTCCTTATATACAAAACAGGATGCTAGCCTGGTCTTCCCAGAGTAGTTATGACAGTTCATGAAAAATCTCTAAAGTATTGGTCACATCTACCAAAATGTAAGCACTCAATAAACAGTAATAATTTTCAATTAGATCTTCCATTTCCAATGTACTGTTCATCTCAGTACATTACTTGCTATAATTTTCAGAAGAGTAAAAGATGATACATGACTTGGAGTGTAGCCTGCCCTACTGAAAGGCTTTTATTGCCAACCTCACATTTCAAGCCTGATAGACATCTGAATTGATAGTTGTTATTTATTTATTGGCGTTGTTTACTGGGCTCGAGAAAACATGAGGTAAAATGGAACCCACTGTAAGAGTTTTTATAGGGAAGGGAAAGGGTAGATGTGGATAGGCCTACCGAAAAGAAAGGTGTGGAAGAGAATGGGGAGCATATGGAGCCTGCTTTTATAGGTCACCTTGCGTATGTTCATATGGGCTTACATAGCTACACCACACATGTGAGTAGATTACGTGACTACGCTGCTCTCATGCTGCTCACAGATTATGTAGAACATAAGGCCCTGTAGTGACTAAGCATTTTGCCTGATTCTGACAGTGCATGAACGTTCAGGAGATTCCAGAAGCAGCTAGGGATAGTAATAGTCATACAGTACCTTCACGCTGTAGCTGAGCTTTGACAACTGGATCTCAAATTAAGGCACTAAAGTGCTGGTATTGGGACACATTCCTTCATTGTATTCTGAATTTCACCTCAACTCCACATCTGTATCTCCATGTAAGCAACGTACCCAGGGCCACAGTGACACAATTTTTCTACCTTTGATCCAGGGCAGCTGCCTTGATTCCTGTGTATGACTGTTTCTCATGCTTCTCTAGACTATCCAGCCAATTCTACAAAAATTACTTCACTATATGTCTGTTAGACAGCAAAATGTCAACCATCTGTCCAAAATATACCTGTCACTAGTTTTCTATACTTCATGGCTATGTTATGTAGGAGGAACTAGTCACAATCTTGATCGTTCATTGTCTTTTCTCTTAAATGATTGCTTATTCTAACACAAATTGAAAGCCACCCTTTCTAGCTTTTACCAGTGTTAACCACCTTTCAGCTAGATAGACCCAGAGATGTTTATTAAGCACGGCTGTGGACAAGACTGTACAGTAGCTGCAGACCAAACAGCATGCTGGAGAAAGATGTTGACCCCATGGAGCTATCTTCAACAAAGAAGCTGATATAGCCAAATACACAGGGTATTTGTTCTTAGTCCCTAATCTCCTCTCTCTCTGCTGTCTACCCTACATGTTCTCCTTTAATCCTAAATTTTATAGACCACCTCAAGAGGTCCTTCTCTTCACTGGCTTCCAATGAGGTTGGTAAATGGGAAACAGGGGCAGAAAGAAGGAGAATTCATGGAAAGAGAGATGGAGTGTTTATGTCTCTATTCCCTTCTTGCAGGTCTTTGTTTTCAATATTGACATAATTCAACCACATCCTAACCCTGCCACACAGCCAGTGTCCCCTCATTTCTAGAGGCTATTACCTCTGGCTCCTCTAGATTTTGCTTTAGTGGTGACTGGCACCTCTGTCTTGCTCTCTTAGGTTGACTGATCACTCTAAAGTCTCCCTTAATGCTGCCCACATGTTGAAAAAATAAAGTTGTCCATCTGTATCCATGGGGACTACTTCCAGAACTTC
This sequence comes from Peromyscus aztecus, assembly GCA_902168405.1. Lineage (NCBI taxonomy): Eukaryota > Metazoa > Chordata > Mammalia > Rodentia > Cricetidae > Peromyscus > Peromyscus aztecus. Next base: position 23,865 of record CABHPQ010143585.1, on the reverse strand, counting down.
CACAGATACCAAATTCACGAAAGCTCAATTTAGTTGTTGTATAAAATGTCAGTGCTTGCATGTAACCTAGGCATCTCCTCCTACATGTTTTAAACTTTCCCTAGATAACTTACAGCATTGAATGTGACAGCTGTATAAATTGTTGTTATGCTGTTGTTCAGGGAATGATGGCAAGAGATGTCTGCACATCTTCACTGTAAATACTTTCCCTGATACTTTTTAACTATGATTTGTTGGTTTCTCAAATGTGGACAGTAAACTACCTGACCATAGTGACCTCTGTACTGTGCTTGTCTAAACATGTGACATGTGGTGTGCACTACTAGAAGACAGACTGTTGTGTCCATATAAATAGTACATAATATTATGTCACCCAATGTAAGTACTATGAGTTCATAATGGTAGGAAGAGATTTTTCAGATTGAGAGGGAATCTCCCTAGGAAGAGATAGAATAGATAGGTATGGATGAGCGAAGTGAAGGTACAGGAATGGGAGGATCAAACATGGAAGGGAGGGGATATGGAGAGGGACACTAAGGACCATTTGAGGTGCATATGGAAAACTAATACAGAAGAAATTTCCTAAAATATATACATGTATGAAGGTGATCTGGATGAAATCCACAAATAACAGGAGAGGCAGAGCACCAACGATACATCTTTTGTTATTAAATAAAGCTTCTAGATCTGGGAATGGGTTATATCCAGTTGAGCATAGCAACCCATCGACAACCTAGGTTCATGCCAAGGCTATTGGTTGCTCCTCGAAAACTGCTGATAAAGCCCTGTTGCTGAAGGCAATACCTACACAGAGAAGTTGAGTTAGTGCCTCCCTAGAGCCTTTGCCCCTATGGACTGGTAGTGTTCATGGTATTTGAAGATACTCTGTGTGCTACCAGAGGAGGAAGGTAAACACCAACCCAGCTACAAAGTCTTTGATCTATAATGACGACCTGCCTGCAAGCCATCTTTTAGAAGGATTGACTGTACATCTTCATTGAAAGTCTGATAGAATCCTGCTATGAATCCATCTGATTCTGAATGCCTTTTCTAGCTGAAAGTTTTATTTTTTTAATTACTATTTCAGTCTCATCATTTGCTATGGGTCAGTTTGGGTTGTTCACAAGCAAGAAGCTTGCTTTAATTTTGGTGATTTGATTGAATCTAGAAATTTATCCATTCCTTTTAGGTCTTCCAGCTTAATGGATTACATGTTTTTAAAGTATTCCTTTATAACATTCTGAAATAGCTACAGATACAGCTATGAAAACTCAAATGCTTGCAAACAGAAATTCCTGTCTATAGTTGACCAAACATAAGATTTATTAGATCATCAGGGGGCAAACACCACTGAGAAAGCTGGAGCCCAAATTCTGTTTGGAGAATAAATCAGCCAACACTGCATCAGGTTCTTTGCTTCAAATCCCCCTTAACTCCACTGGCATCTCAGATCTCGCAGGTGTACCCCTGTGAAGCTGCCTCACCAACGGTAACAGGAAATACTGTTTTAAGATTCAGAGTGGGAGAAAACATTTCTGTTTTGTCTCTCTATCTCTATAGAATCTTCTACCTGGTCCCCGAGACAATTTACAGCATAACTAAATTTCATTTCAGGCCAACTGTCTTCAGAAAAATGGAAGTACAGAACATAATCATTTCTCACAGTGAGATCTCAGCTACCAATAACATTTCTCCCCTAGAGCATTTTCAATTTTTTTATTCATTACAAAGAAAAGCATTCCTTAAAGACCTTTGCATACTATGCGACCAGTGTTTTGGTTACTGATTAAGCACCTCTCTGAAGTGAGTTTGTCCTGTGCCATGGCATCTACAAAGAACTATAGAGAAGAAAGATGCCAGTGGACACCACAAGAAGATACTCCCTCAGTAGATGAGTAGAACGTCCAACTTACACCGTCACAAATTTGAGGAAAGCTATATCTTGACATTTGACTCCCAGATAACCAAACTATTTCTCCAAATAAACAAGCAGAGGAGAAAGGTAGTTTAAGCTGATTTCCAGAGGAAGGGTGTGCTGCATCCAGAAAGCAATGTGGGTAGGCCCAGAAGTAACTTGCACCTTTTCATGTCAGCATTTGGGAATCACAGACCTTGTTGGAAAAATGTGTCAAACTATGGGATGACAGAAGGCAGATGAGGCATGGTCCTTTACAGGATGGAAAGTTAAATCTCATACATTTACAAGTGGAGTGTGGTAGTACATGCATGTGATCTGAACATATAGGAGGCTGACACAGAACATAGCCAAGTTTGAAGTCAGTCCATGCTACATAGCAAGATCTTATCTCAAAAATAGTGGGGGAGGAAAGTCACTACAACAGATTTTGTAATAGTGGAGTGGGAGTATGTTTTCTATTTTACGAAGCCTTTATTTGGTAAGAAAGAGCAGCCTTTGTTATGGTTTTACAGTAACTGGAAGTGCCTTTGGCCTTTTGATGACAGAAAGATACCCAGTTTGCTTCCTGTATTTTCCTTGCAAATTGAAAGGAAAATATTTTCATGTGTTCCACAATTATCATCTAAAAGTGTCATGACTTTTCTCAGTCTATGCTAATAAATTCTTGATACTTTCAATATAAACAGTTTAGTGTTTCACTTAACCGTGAATTGACTATGGGTTGCATTATTCTCAGCTTCTCTCCTAACTATATATTCACAAAATTGCCTAACCACCCTAGACAATGAGAGACAAACACACAAAAGTTCAGTGCACCTGTTGCCCCTCCTATAGGGCAGCAAACTGGGTTATCATCAAGGCTTTTCCACCAATGAGACAGAAACTCTGGCTAGGAAAAAAGTAGCCCACAATATAACAAATGACAAACAAAAGGAATGTCAGAATTTGGTAATCTTACCATTCTGCCTTTAAAGGTTAGAAGAAAAGTAGATATAAATTGATCATAAAATAAATAGATGTCAGGGAGTGATAAATAAGAGCAGAAAACAAGGGATTTTTTTTAACAAAGGCAAATGATAACAAATGCAAGCAGAGACTGAAGCTGTTGCTTCATAAGTTATTAAAATTAAAAAGTCCCTAAACGTGACCAATCCATAAAAATAAAAGACATGAAAACTACTAAGCTTGGGAAGAAGACACTGGGGAAGAAGGTAGTATAACAGTAGAAGAGATGATGAGACAATACTGAGAAAACATATGCTGACCAAATACTGGCCAAGTAGACAAATTTCCTGAAACATAAATATGTGTGTGTATCACCAACTCTGATATAAAACAAAATATAATAGTTCAACATCTACACTTATTAAAGAAATTGAATCATGTTTAAAATATTCTCATGAACAAGCATGAGGACCAGCTAGCTAGCTTCACTTGTGAATTCCTTGAGCATTTTCAATGAGAACATCGACATTCACAAACCATTATAAATTAGAATAATTAGTATACAAACCCTTCACAAAGATATGTTTGAGGAAAAGCAATTAAAGATGCATCTCTTATGAAACTAGAGGGAATGCCAACAAAATATTAATAAATTATGCACAAAATTGTATGTGCATGTGTTACATGACATATGCAATATATCTAACATTATATCCACATACACATATGTATAGCATTTGTAACAAGATCTAAATACATTTATCTGATAAATGTATGGCTGGTTATTATAAGCCAATAATCATTATTCACAACATTGATAGAATAAAAGAAAAAAAATATATGGTCTTTTCAATGAATGGAGAAGGTATTTGAGAAAACTCAACATAGGTTATTTGTAAGAAATTCTAAAAAAAGAATCACCCAACAATTTTAATTTTAATTTCTCTTAGTACTATGTATGTAAACAACTTTAAAAATATTTAATTATTGTCTGTTTCTTCTTTTGAATGCCCTATGATCATCTCTACAGATTGTATTTTAAGTGGCCAGGCTTAACTTCATTTCATGAATTTAAATACACAAGAATTAAAATTAGTTACTATTTACATCCCATTCTGTAGGCAATAAACAACACTAATTGGTGTACCAGTGTACACTATGAGTTGTATAGTTGAATATAACACAATGGTAGAATGATTTATATGTAAGTTCAGTCAACTGTTTAGCTCATCAACTTATATTTTTGGAATAATAATTTTTATTCTTTGAAAAATCTCATACACTGACACTTCATGTATTGATGATATCTACTCATTATTACTTCCTCCAAATGTCCCTATGTGTCCTCATGCTTACTGACCCTCAATTTCATATCCTCAGTTTTTATTGCTCTCTATAACTAATGGGCCAATTAATGCTGCCTATATACATGTGGTGTGTGGTCATACAATGGGCATGAGCAACCACATCTCCAAATAAGAACAGCTCTCCTTTTCTTAGTAATCATTACCTGTCAGTAGTACCAGCAATTAGGAATGGGATCTCAGGGGTCCCTCCCCACCAATGTTGAAATTTTGATAGGCTTGATCATTGGCAGGCAACCACAGCTACTGTGAGTTGATTCTAGTCTCTAACTTAAACCATACATCTAGTATGTTGTGAAGAACACACGCTTACTCAAATCATATTTCTTTTAAAATTAATATACTACATAATTGTGAATAGGCTAAAAATTTATACAAGTCATAAAAAGTGTAATTTTATGATTGGCAGCATAATCTAGAAATGGAACTTTGTGTAAAGGGAATGGAACTGATAATAGAACAAATTTAGAAGTATTGACCATATTGGACTTTTAAAATAATTTGTGGCTATCATATTTGCATAGATATGTTATTCAACCAACCAATATAACTTGAGTGTCACAAACTTCCATAAAACTTATGCCCTGGGGATATAAAATGCAGTGAATAGTTGTTGAAAATAATTAAACTTATACATAATAAAAATAAAGTTAAAAAACAGCAAAAAAAAAAAAATAAATGTCTTTAAAACAAAAGGAATAAATTAGATTTTTTTCCACTG
>CABHPQ010143585.1:0-18817 GCA_902168405.1 Peromyscus aztecus | reverse complement strand
TGTGTCCCTCTCTCTTTGTATATACATATGGAACAAAAAATGATCCTACAAAAAATTAACTCAAATTTATTAAAAATTTAACAAATGCTCTGCATAAAAGCTCCCACAATGAAAGAATGAAACAGGAAAACAATTGTGGTAGTTTGGATGTAATTGGCTCCCATAAGCCATAAGCCATAGGGAATTAGGTGTAGCTTTCTTAGAGGAAGTGTGTCACTGTGGGAGTGGGCTTTAAGGTCTTATATATGCTCAAGCCCATTCACTTTCTGTTGCCTGCTAATCAAGATGTAGGACTCTCAGCTCCTTCTCCAGTACTATGCCTACCTACACACTGCCATGTTCTGCCATGATGATAATGGACAAAACCTCTAAAAATGTAAGCCACTCTAAATAACTGTTTTCCTTTATAAGAGTTGCCATGCCCATGGTGTCTCTTCACAGCAATAGAAACCCCAACAAAGACAGAAGTTGGTACCAGAAACTGGGGTATTGCTGTGATAGGCCTGATCATGCTTTTGTTTAAAGAAATATTGACCTTGGGATTGTGGACTAGAAAAGCAGTTGAATGCTTTAAGTGCTGCTTAATGGGCCATCTTGATAGGAACATGGAAGACAATAGTGCTGAGTATAATTTAGTGAGCTGTGAGGGCATGACTCAAAAGGTTTCAGCGAAGAAGAATTTTAGTATGTTGCCTAGACATCATTCTTGTAATATTTTGGTGAAAAAAAAAGTGGCTGCTTTTTGCCCTGTCTGAAAAGTCTGCCTGAGGCTAAATTGAAGAGTTTTAGATTAATTCCATTGGCAAAGGAAATCTCAAACCTAGTATATAGACTCTGTGGCTATCAGTGTTAACTCTAATGAAGATTTAAAATGAAAAGGAGCAAGCTGAGAAAGTAAAAATACAAAATGTACAATTTGAGGAGAAAAGAAGCACCAGGAATTGGAATGGAGCTAAGTCCTATGTTCAAGGCGAAAAACAAATTAAGAAGTGGAATAAAGTGAATGGTGAACTCAGTGCAAAATCCCACCCAGCTAAGTTTCTAACTTATGAAAAGGAATTAAAGAAAATCTTAGAGATAGATGGGGTGGTGAACCCCTTTAATTGCAGCACTTGAAATGCATAGGCTGTTGGATCTCTGAGTTTGTGGCCAGCCTAGCCAACAGAGCAAGTTCCAGACCAGCCAAGCTTAGACAGTGAAGGAAACCATGAAAAAAAAGAAAGCTGGTAAAATGTAATTGAAAAAGGGGGCCATGTTCCAGCCCCAGCAAGCAGCAGAACTTAGCAGCTTTGATCATGTGGTTCCAGCTTTAGAGTCAAGGAGAAACTACAGAAAGCTGCTGAGGCCAGGCATATGTCAGGGTGCCCCTGAATGGAGGTATAAGAAACCATTTCATGAAACTGTAAAGGTGAAGCTTGGATTGCTCTGGAGACTCCAAGATGTTGGAGATGCCAGAGTCTTTGGATACCTGCTGACGAGAGCTGCTAGCAGGGAGTGAAAACAGCCCAAGAGAGAAAAGTGTGTTATAGAAAACAAAGCTGAAAGGAGTTGGAGTTCTGAAGAACATTTTGACATCAGACATGGAGATTCAAATTTTGGAGATTGCCTGGCTAGTTTTCAGTCTTACTTTGGTCCAGTATTTCCTCACTATGCTCCCTTCCTTATGTTTTGGAATGGTAATGTATATCCAGTGCCTCTATATGTAGGAAGTATGTGATCTGCTTATTTATTTTGATTTTACAGGGGATTACAATGAAGAGATTGGATGAATCTCAGAAGAGACTTTGAACTTTACACTTTTAAATAAGTTTGAGGATGTTATGGGAACTTTTGAAGTATGACTGAATGTGTTTTTGCATTATGGTATGGCTATAAGCCTTTAGGGGCCAGGAAGTAGAATATGGTAGTCTGAAAGAAAATGTCCCTCAATTGGAGTGGCACTATTAGGAGGTGTGGCCTTGTTGGAGGAAGTGTGTCACTGTGGGAGTGGGCTTTGAGGTCTCCTTTGTTCAAGCTATACCTAGCATCACAGTTAACTTTCTGTTACCTGAGGCTCAAGATTTAGAACTCTCAGTTCCTTCTCCAGCACCATTCCTATCTGCATGCCACAATATTTCCTGTAATGATGAAAATGGACTAAACCTATGTAGCTGTGAGCCACCCAAATAAAATGTTTTACTTTGCAGAAGTAGCTGTGGTCATGGTGTCTCTTCACAGCAATTGAAACAGTAACAAAGACAGAGTCCTAAAGCCTTTTTTTCTAGGTAAATGTATGCTGGGGAAAATGAAGGAATCAGACTTCCATGGTATACTAGACACTGGATATAAATTAATATTGATTCAAAGAGATGCCAAACATCATTGTACACTTCCAGCTAATATAAGGGCTAGTGGAGATTAGGTGAGAAAATAACCAAAGGATGAGTTTGGGAATTTATTATGTTATGGTTATTTCCTCAGTTCCAGAATATATGGTTGAGATAGATATACTTAGAGTTGGCAGAATCTCTGCATATTTTTTGACCTGTGCATGCAAACTATTATGATTTAAAAGGTCAAATGAGATGCATAAGAGATACCTCTGCCAGGATATTTGTTTAAGCCAAACCAATATTGTATTCCTGGAAGGATTAGGGAGATTAGTTCCACAAATAAGAACCTTAAAGATGCATATATTAAGGGTCCATAAAAATCTCTTTTTAGCTATCATAATTAGCATGTGCAGAAGAAGTACAGATCATAGATAATGACAGTTAATTATTACAAACCTAAGCAAATAGTGACTTTACTTGTAGCTACTATATAAGATATGGTACCCTTACTTGAAAACAAATTAGCACTCTCCTGGTACCTTGTTTACAGTTATTGTTCTCCTAAATTTTCCCCATACCTGTCCATAAGAAAAACCAATAGCAATTTTCTCTCATCTTGCAAGGCTTAGGAGTACACATTTATTGTCCTTCCTCATTGCTATGTTAATTTTCTATCTCTGTTTCATATCTTAGATCACATGGATTTTAATCACTGGTACTTTCCACAAGGTATCACATTGGCCTGTTATACTGTTGATATTATGCAGATTTTGTCAAGGGAACAGGAGTTAGTAGCCATTCTGTACTTGTTGATAAAGCAAATGTCCATCAAAGGATGAGAAGCAACTACAACCAAAATCCCCAACCAGTAAAGTTTCTAAAAGTCTAGTTGTAAGTGCTGTGCAGAGATATAGCCTTTCTAAGATTAAGGACAAATGTTTGCATCTTGCCACTCCTGCAACCATAAAAGAAGCGTGTTGCTTAGTGGGCCTATTTGAATTTTGGAAGCACCATATTCCTCATTTGGATGTGGCTCTCTAGCCTTCACACCACATCACATAGAGAATTGCTAGTTTTCAGTGTGACTCAGAACAGGAGGCTCTTCAGTATGTTCAGGCTTCTGTACAGAACACTTTGCCACCTAGGCATATGATCCAACAGAACCAAGGGCACTTGATGTGTCTGTCAATAGTGACTCCAGCAGGCCCCAATAGCAGAATCATAGTGGAGGCTCTTGAGATTTTAGAGCAAAGCTATGTCACCATTTGTAGTTAATTATTCTTCCTTTGAGAGACAGCTAACAGCCAGTTATTCAGCCTCAGTTATTTAGCCTTTAGTGGAAAACAAATGCTTGATAGTGGACAACAAATTTATATTCAACCTGCAATACCCATCTTGAGCTGTCCTCTATCCCACTGAGCAATAAAGTTGGATGTGCAAAGCAACAATTCATCACCAAATAGAAGGGATACATATGGGATGGGCTCAAGTCAGTCCTGCAGTCTAAATGTTTTTATTTTTTACTCCTATTATAATTTCTGGTCACTGAAGCATGTACTTATGGTCTCATAGGATGTGCCCTGTTTTCAACTGACTGAGGAAGAAAAGACTAGGGTCTGGCTTTCTCTAAAGCATGCACTATGGCCTCATGGGGTATACCTTGTTTTCAATTGACTGAAGAAGAGAAGACTAGAGTCTGACTTACAAACAGTTTTGTAAACTCTCCAGGTACTACCCAGAAGTGAACAGATAAGCATTACAGTCCACTGGACAACCCAGAAACAGTGACAGAAGAGAGTCTTCACTCTAGGAACTGAAAACGGTTGTATATTTTGCATGGAAAGAAAAATGACCATATGCATGATTATATACTGATCCATGAGCTGTTTGCAATCATTTGGTTAAATGATTATGGACTTGGCCTAAAAAGGACTGGAAATTGGTGAAAAAGACATTTGGTAGAAGAGTATGTGTATAGCTCTCTCCAAATGACCAAAGAGTATGAAGGTATTTGTGTCTCATGCAAAATCTCACCAAAGTTGTCTTCAGAAGATGATGACTTCTACTATCAAGTATATAGAATGATTTTTCCTCTTTGCTAGTACTCATCCTCTTTCCTTGGCTATCTTTGTCATTACTCAACAGATCTATGGACAATGTGGCCATGGTGGCAGAGATGGAGGTCAACAACGTGGACTTACATCCATCAAGTTGAGGTGGCTATGACTACTTCTGAGTGCTAAATCTGCCAACAGCAGAGTCCACCAGTGAGTCTGTGATATGTCATCATTTCCCAAGGTGACCATGCAGTAATCTGGAGGCAGAGTGATGACTTTGGAAGACTTCCATTATCAAAGGTCAGTACATAGTCCTTACTAGATTAGATACTTATTCTAATGTGCACTTGCCTTTCCTGCATATTATGTTTCTATCAAAACTACCATACATGATTTGTGTAATGCCTAATCTACCACTGTGGTTTTTCCTCAAAGTATTGCTTTTGACCAAGGAACTTACTTCATAACAAAAGAAGTATAACAGTTGAATCATTCATGCTCATGGAATTTACTGGTCTTACCATTGTTCCCTGCTAATCTGAAGCTTCTGCCTTGACAGAATTCTGGAGTAACATTTTAAAGACATAGTCACAGTATTAATAAGTTAGTAATTGCCTTGAGGCCTTGGTTATGCTCCTTTGGAAGGCTTCATATGTTCTGAATCAGCACCCAATATATGGTAGTGTTTCTGTCAAGGAATTCAGGGGTCTAGAACTCAAGGGGTAAAAATTAGAATGGTTCCACTCATCATCACCCTTAGTGGTCCATAAGGAAAGGTCTTGGTTTCAGTCCCCATGACCTTAAGTTAGCCTAGAAGTTTGCGTTCCAGTGGAGGGTTGTTTTTACCTCGAGACACAATGAGCATTCCACTGAGTTAGATGCTAAAGCTTCTCCATGGCTACTTCAGGCTTTGGATGGCATGGAGTCAACAGATTAAGAAAGGAGTTACAGTGTTAGCAGTGGTTGATCTGGACTACCAGGGAGAAATTTGACTGCCTTTCCATGGTGGCGGTAAGGCAGAGTATGTCTGGATCACAGAGATCACTTCGGTCATCTCTTACTGTTGCAATGCCCTGTGATTAAGGTCAGTGAGAAACCACAACAACCCAATCCAGGCAGGATGATAGATGACCTAGACATGTTTGGAATGAATAAGTGGATTACAAAACCCGAAAAGAACAAAGAAAACTGTAAGAGCTCTCAAATTACTAATTTAATGATGCACCTGGAGGCAAAACTGTGATTAAATCTGAGTATCTAGTCTTTTAATAACTTTTAAGTACACAATATAGTTTATAACTATAATCACTATAATGTATTTGGTTTCTTAAACTTATTCCCTCTTTCTAACCCAGTGACTGTAAATGAGGCAACTATATTTTTCACCACTTGTACTCAGTATTATACCTGAGATCCTAGCCAAAGAAATAAGGTAAGGAGAAGAAACAAAATATACAAGATGTGGATAAGAACAAGTCAATTTTTATTCATAGATTGTATTACAATATACATAGAATATTTTATTAATCTTAGGAATACTCTCTTGTATAAGTTTGAAAATGAAAAAAATCAGGTTGAAAATAAATTTCAGCTGTGTGTGATGGCACATACTTCACATCTTGACACTTTGGAGATCAGCCTCAAAACAATTTAAAAAAACCTAAATTATATTCCCATAGTCTAGCAATCAAAAATGGAAAATATAATGTAAAAAGTAAAATTTAAGTATCAACTGAAATCATGCAGTGTCTATTAGGATGAAGAGAACCATGTAAGAACAATTTACTGAAAACTAAAACCATTGATGAACAAAATAAACTGTACCAGATGAAGTGAGACGCTCGATAGCATAAGGATTATTGTCTACCACATATTGATATTTAAATGTCATCAAGGTTACAATTCCAAAAGTTTTTAAAGAGAAAACTTTAACTGATATATTCTACATGAAAATTATACTGATATACATAGAATATTTTTAAAGCAGTGTTGAACTTATGGGACCCAATTTTTGATGAGTACAAAGATATATAAATAATTGAGGCAGTGTGAAATTCTTATAAGGACAAGTCAATTCAATGTAATAGAATAAAAATAAATACACATTATACACTGAGATGCCTTTGGACAGATACAAGATAGAATTTCATATAAAAATCTTTTTAATTAGTAATGCCCAAACCATTATCTATATCAATATTTGAATACTGACTCAGCTCATTCCAAGTGTTTGTAAAATGTATTTTGACATTGGTCATAGGCTTAAATATAAAAATATAACAATACTTTTGTCTACTTGGAGTAGGCAAAATTTATTTAAACTTGGTAAGAAAATAAATAAACTAATCATCAAAGGCAAACAAAAAGAAAAAAATTCACTATATCAACATCATTTTTTTCTCATCAAAAATGCTAAGAAAAGGTAAAACCAAGTTATATGCTTGAAGAAAATATTCGAAACATATATCTAGCAAAATAATGTGCTTACTAACCAATAATAGAAGAGTAAGTGATTCTACTTTTTAAAATGAATGAAAGAGTTGAAAGGATACTACCCTAAGCTGGGCATTCAAGGGGTGGTGTCTTGAGAAATATCATCAGGTGTCCAGAAAGTCTAGTGAAAAAGCACAAAGAATACTTCACACTCCTTAGAATAGCTACAATATATAACAACGACAACAAAGAATCCTTGACAAGAGTCAAGTGATAAGGACATCCTAGAGCGACTGGAATTTCCTTATATTGCTGATAGAATTAGAACTGTTGACTCATCATTTATTAGCAATTTGAATACCAATTCTATATCTTTCTTTTCCTAACAAGTGTAAAAGAACATATCCTCTAGAAGAACTATTTAAGTTTTTCAGTCTTTAATTCAAATAGTAGAAAACAAAGCCACTTTACTATACATGAGAAGGAAGATCTAGAATTGGTATAGGGGAGGGTCACACAGTGTGGCAATGCTAAGTAGTAAAGGGAAGCTCATCAGTGCCCCAGTAACAAACAACTCCCAAACGTTTTCTTAAATGGGGCAGATGCCCGGGAAAAGATGTTCTGCATCTAGTGGAGGTGGGTGTCAGGGCCCACAAAGCTGTCAAAACTTTAATCTGCACATCTAAAGTCTTTGAACTTTATTTCTATAAACTACATACTCTTTTTAAAGTATGCAGGAAATCAAAAGTGTTTATTAGTCTTCTTTTCTATTAGCAATTAAATTAATGAGTTTCTCTAAAATTCTCTTTTTCAATTTTCAAAAAATGACTTTCACAATAAAAGCAACTGAACCTTCAACGGCTGTAAAAGCTAACAGGAAAAAATAATTGATTATAGAGAATAAAATGTCCAATTCTATGCTAGTTCACTCACTCATGTATTTTTAAGATGGATCTTTTAAACTCTTCCTCTCCAATATTAATAAATTAGACAATACATTCACAAAACAAAGTTTGAGCTTTGCTAAATCCCGACCTAATCATGTTGATTGTGCCCACCCTGTTTTAATGTGAAGAGGATGGTACTTTATCTCTGAGGTCTGGCAGCAAACCTGTACAACTTTTAGATACACTAACCATGGCACTAGCAATAGTAGTTGCTGTAATGATATGTTCTTGAGTTGATGTAATGTGCTTTGCTCAGTTTATAGGAGCCATGATGTTTTATATGGATTGATAATTTTCTTATCAAACATCTGGTCTTTCCTCAGAAGATATTTCAGAGATGATGACTGAGTGCCAAGGAGTCTAAAGGCACAGACTCTAGCCTAGAGGGACATGAAGTCGATGGCAGGTGAACATCCATTTGACTGACAATATGCTTAAAAATAGACTCTTTTCAAGCACTTCTTAAAATTCAGTGCTTATTTTACTTGTGAGATTGAAGATTATTCACTACAATAAGTTTACCCTCTTAAGTACATCTCAGTGATTTTGAACAAACATTATCACTTAGCCACCATTGTAAGAAATACACATATTTTCATCACTTCAAAATCTTTTCTTGAATTCTCCTTGATCAGTCTTTACTCTCTGCTCTCATCCCTCTAACAACTGATCTTCTGTTGTCTCTGTAGTTGACCTGTTGTTTGAGGCGGGCATCATTCAGTTACTTACACCTCAGTTTATTAATTCAGCTCAGTGCTTTGACGATCTGTACATGTTTAATGCATCTGAAGTCTGATTCCTTTTGTTGCTGTTACTATGAACAAAATGTTTACCTATTTTGCACTCGTGCTTGTTGGTATTATTTGTCAACTTTAACATAGAATCATCTGGGGCAGCATTCTTAATTTAGTTTGCTTGTTGGTAGACATATGGGGGATTGTCTTGATTATGTCAATTGGAATGGGAGGATGTACACACTGTAAGTGGCAACATTCCATAGGCAGGAGAATCTGAATTGTCGAGGAATAGGGAAAAGAAGCAAAGAACTAGTTTGTAAGTGTTAACTCATTGTTCTCTACTCTTGACTATGGATGTGACACAACCAATTACTTCAAGTGTCTGCTACCTTTACTTCACCTAAGTGAGGGACTATAACCTGGAATTTTGAGCCAAATAAATGCCTTTTGTCATAAATTTCTTTTGGCGAGGTATATCATCAGAGCAACAGGAAAGGAAATTATAACAATGGCTAGGGAACATTTTAGGAGCTTCTATTTTTATCAGTAAAGAAAATTTATATGCATCTTTAGATACAAATATGTATTGTTCCACCCATAAACACTGTAAGCGCCCCATGTGATAATAACACACTTTCTTAATAATCCTAATAAATGGTGAAAGAGTGTGGGGATCAGATGAAGTCCACATGAGCATGGCCCCATCAAGAACCCCAATGCCCTGACGCATGATAACTTGAGAATATGAAGGGGTGGACAGGATATATGAGAGATGCCTTGCCTAAATCAAATGGGAGTCATGATTTGGTGAAGTTCTGAAGGTGAATGACAGGTGGAGAAGGGACAATACATGATTCGAGCCTGTTCAACTCACAGAGTGTCCACAGAATTATTCAACCTGAGTAAATTATTGAAGCAAATTTTGGCTGAAATAAGAAAAATGGGGTGTATTGCTTCCTTATGGGTAAGGCAGTGAGTTTAGTGGAGATCCTTGGCTAGTCTTAGAAATGAGCAGCAGATTTGGGTGAACATGGTAGAAACAAGTGTGAGTCATTTGGTCTTTCCCAGAACATCCTGAAGAATTGCTTTGAAATGTGTCAGAAATTAACTCTTCCCCTCTCTCTGACTCGTGGCATAAGGCTTGGGGAATACATGTAAATGGTGACTTGTAAATGTGTCTTTTCTGGAAGAGTCTAAAGCTACCAGATAGCAGTACAGGATGAGTCAGTCATCCTTACCTCACAAAATAGGCAGGATTGCATAAAACATATAACCTCAAAGATTTCAGTGGGGGTGGTTGGAGCACAGTGAACTATTGCATTCTTAACATGGTGAACCACAGTGGTCTGAGCATGAAAAAGCGTCATGGCCTCCACCCATCCTTCATGACACTTAATTAGGTTTCTTGACTACAGAATTTTTTTTCACTTTTCTCATCTTATTTTTGCCCCCAAATCACTTGGAAGATAAACCCAAAAGCAGGACTCATATTGTCCTACTTATAAAGAAACAAGGGATAAAGAACTTTGGAATATTGTTTCTGAACTTGTCAACCTAAAAATAATGATACATAAATAAGAATTTTTTTAGTTTGTTTAGCTTGATATGGTGGTGTCTTGTGGAAAAATAGATGAAAGTTTATTATTTCTTAAATAAGAAATTTGAATTAGAATAATATATTTATGCACACATGCAAATGTTGATATACACAGAGAGCAAGAAAGGGAGAGAGAGAGAGAGAGAGAGTTGTTTTAGGTAAGAGTGGTGTCTCACTGAGACAGAAAACTAGGCCAGTGTGTGTGTGTGTGTGTGTGTGTGTGTGTGTGTGTGTGTGTGTGTGTTATATATCATGAGAAACAGGTAAGAATTACCCCTTTGAAGTTACTTTATTCCCCTTCTCACTTGGAGAAGTAACATTTTATGTATCCAAACTGGAAAAAAAAATGAAGCTTTATAATTGAAATGTAACAAAATGTGAACTCTGAGAATATTGGAGTATACTACGAACATGCTGGTGGGGGGAGCTCTCTTTCAGACACACTGGCCCTGTGGCACAGTGCTGGTCCTTATCTTGGATATGGCTCAATCCCCTGGGGGTGTTTCTGATCACTAATTGCCAGGTCCCCCTCCAGACTCTGATCCACTTAGGCAGAGGTTGGGACTCCAAGTATATTCTGAGTGACACAGTGTCAGTTTGTCAGCTGGGCAGCCTTCCAGTCTCAATTAAAGCATTTGTTAGAACACAAGTTTCTGGTCCCATTCTCCATAACTTTTGATCAAGTATATCTGAGGGTGAAGTCCAATATTTTCATTTTAGCAAATTGCCAGAAACTGATAACTCTCAAGCCATACTATATAAACAGCCTACTCCACATTCCTAAGCCATCTAATCAGGATATAATGAGAAAATTGTTTAATATATTTGTCTTGATTTCCATATTAGAAAACAATAGTATCTACCTTATTAATGTTGATGTAAAGGTAAATGTGGTGTTAAACTCAGGTCAAATCTGGTCCAGAGCTCTGCCATTTGGGAAGGGGGCACTTTGGAACTAGCAATAAGAAATCCCCTTTATTTAATTAATGAGTCTCAGTTTCCTCAAGCTCCCTCACTATTCCATTACAGGTTTAACAAAGGCAGCCTTTGAAGAGGTGGGGACTGACCTGGTGGCAGCAATTATAGTAGTCACATATGAACAACTGAAGTGACTTCAGTACTCTTGTTACATTGAGTTAAGAAATAGAAATTGCTACTTAATAGATAATCTTCCCTTTTTCAAAAAAATTTATAATCTCCCCTTGTGTTCTTTAAAAGCCTTCTGGGTTCCAGCCCTAAAATTCTCTCTCCAGTTGGTAACAAACATTTGGGCTGTGGTTTCTCATACTATCAATAATGGCCTGTCTTACTGTCCTGAAGGGGGATGTGGTATCATGAACAAAGCAACGAATTATATAGAACCAAGTTTATAAGGGATGAGTGAGTGAATAAATGTGGTAAAACATCCCAAAAGACTAAGCAACTCTCAAAACTAAACTTTTTTAGTTTTCTGCACTAGCCATTGACTAGAACTGTGCATGTGGTCTCCTGGTGGCCATGTAATGGGCAGCCCCTGTACTCCCCAGACCAGGCAGTGTTATCCATTCATTTACCCATGTCTTCACCATTAAGCTATTCATGAGACCTTGTATTAATATTCTCTCCTGTCCTCCAGTGAAACAGAATCTAATACACAAACATGCATGCACACACACACACACATATATGCATACACATTCAGGCACATACATATGTTTATATTTGCACTATACCTCATGCATATGTACATGTGTATATGAATATATATGCATGCATATATGTGTATTAATGTGTATGTACAAAAATCAACATATACACATGTATAGGTGAGAGAGAGAGAGAGAGAGAGAGAGAGAGAGAGAGAGAGAGAGAGAGATCTTAAGGAATTGCTCATTGAAACTGACAAAATTCAAACTATTCAGGATGATCTATTTAACTGGAGACCTAGGGAGGCCCAGGGTGGCAGCTTAGATCATGCTGACAGAATTTACTCTTGCTCCAGGGAGGCCAAGGTTTTGACTCAGCTGGGTCTTAAGCTTATTAGATGTGCTTACACATTATTAGAGAGAGCAACCTGCTTTACTCAAAGCCTACCAATGTCAATATTAATAGTTTCCACAGGAAACATCCCCCCAGAAACATCTATAATATTTAACCAGATATCTAAGCAATATGGCCCAGCAGAGATGCATGTGTGCTAACTGTCATAGAACCTGCACATGCCAGGAAGCTAAAGGATAGTGATGAGTAAAACACAATTGCTAAGGTTACATCCCATCCCACCTTCCAGGAGAATTAACACCCTTTTGATGATACATGGGGGGATTATAATTCCTTACACTGAAGAAATAGCAATGTGTGTGACTTCAGGAAGTATGACCTCAGCTGGTTATCATTAGTATTGGCATGGCCATCTTAAGGAGTGATTAATGTAATCTATGTCCCCACAACCACATGTAATCTGATGTGGGGCATATCTAACAGAGACCTCACAAAAGAGATAAAGGGCTCTCTTTTTGGCTAGCTACTGAAGACTCTAGCCTTAACCATTCACACATTCATTTTACATACAGACTATCATAGAACTACATTTATTATTGGGGCTTTCAAAGACTGTCAAACAAAGAATCTTTAATAAGTAAAAGATCTCTCTAACAGATTTAATATTGCTAAAATCCTCAAGTATTTGTCAAACAAAAAAAGGTATAATGTCATTTTCTAATACTCTCATCTCATTTGAAATAAATCTCAGGCCTGACAGCTTCTCTGGTAGCTCAGCTACAGTCTATGTATCTATTGAAAACACTTCTAATTCTTACTATGTTTTAGAGAAATAGCTGTAGTCTTATGTCTCCTAAAGTTTTTCATTAAGCAGTCCATCTCATACAGTAACATTTTCACAGAGTATTTTGTTTATTAAAGCACCGCCTGCTTAATTGGAAAATGTATTTCTATGGTCTTATTTTCACTATAAGTAAAAGAATATAAGCAGGGCACTATTCACTGAAGCTTCTTGCCCAGTGTCTATTGCATTTGAAATACGATTCCAGTTAATAATGATCTGACATAATTGTAACTGTTTGTAGGTCCTAAGGTCTGTGCTCAGAAACTCTGATAAGAATGTG
Source organism: Peromyscus aztecus (assembly GCA_902168405.1). Taxonomy (NCBI): domain Eukaryota; kingdom Metazoa; phylum Chordata; class Mammalia; order Rodentia; family Cricetidae; genus Peromyscus; species Peromyscus aztecus. The sequence goes on along the minus strand of CABHPQ010143585.1, from coordinate 5,630 downwards.
AACAGTTTTCCTATGCACAACACCAGTGATTCAACTAAACACAAGGGTTAGTTTCTTCTTTAGGGGAAAAAAAAGATATGGTTTGACTTCTGCTCTTGTCTTAATTTCTTTTCCTATTGTTATCATAAAATATTCTATCAGAAGCAACTTCATGGTGTGTGTGGAGTGGGATATGCAGGGAGTCAAGGCACAATTGGGAGACAGAAAGAGATTAACACATGCTGTTTCTCAGCTTCCTTTCTCCATTACAGTGCAAGGTCCAAACTAGGGAATGGCATTGACTTTGTGGGCAGGATTTCTCACCTCAATTAGATACTCAAGATAATCCCCCACAGCATGCCAAGAGGTTAATGTGGTCTTGACATTCCTTCACAGAAGGGTATAGAAACCCAGATTGGTGATTCTAGATTTTTCAACAAGTTGACAATTGATATTAAGTATTGCCATTTTATTTTCTTTAAAAGATTTGGGTCTGTTTACAAATGTTCCATTTTAAGTATGGTGTCACCAGGCAGGCATATGGGTTATTGCAGTAAAGCATGGGCTTCCACAGCGGTCTTCATATTGTTCTCTTTTTATCTAATGCTTTAGTGTGTGCTGTGGCAACAGGTCTGTATCTGCAAAGTATGTGCTGTTTCATGGTGTGAATGCATGTTTCTGGGTCCAAGAATGCATGTGGAGAGTGGGGAAAATAGGAAAACCCTGATTCCCACCACCTTTACAGCTACTGACCTAAAAGCATCTGGAGCCTCCAACCTTCTCCCCTCCTTTTCCTTGAAGCAGAGGCTGTGTTCTTGTGAGCACACATCTTAACCTGACCACCCAGAGCCCTTTCTATTGGAATTTCTTTACTGCTGTTGCTGGTGATTAACAATTAGTGTAAAGCTCCCCAAGCTCATCAAGGTGATGAAGGGCCCAGGTGCTACTTTTCACTAATGAAATATCCAATTTGAATATAGGTGGTGGCTCTCTTCTAACCTCCTACAATGAAAGGTCACATTATTACAACTTGCTTCACATTTTCTGATTGAGTCTTCTGTATGATAACACAGATGTACAGCCAACATAAGCAGTTGGCAGCATTCTAGCTTTTCAGATTCTCAGGCACCTTTGACTCCACACACACTGCACATGCCTCAGGTAAAGAAATAGTAATATTTACTGCTTACCTGATAGCATCAAGAAATCAGGAGATACTACTTCCAAAGATATATGAATTGAAGGCTGAAGCATATGGGCCTATTCACAGTCTTCTCCATCAGATTCCTTTAGCTGGGGTCACAACCCAAGATCTGCCTTCTGTTTAGGCTTATAGGTACTATTAGTCACATGGAATACCCTCCTTCATACAAAGGAAATACCTGGATTCTAGAGGCTCCTTTTTAGAACACAGAAGAAGAAGGTGTCTATTGGTTTAGTTAACTCATACTTTGTGAGTTTGGAGCTAAGTTTATGAGGATCCTAAGATCCAAGGCCACTGTGGCATAATGACATGGTAGGAGACTGCCTCAACCAGGAAAGAGCAAGTTGGCCTTTTGGAGAGCTCCTGTCTGTCTGTGTTGGGAGCATAAAGATCCTTGTGCTCACAGATATCACTAAGGAAACTGGGAATGGTAAACCTGCAGGGTTGTCTTTTCAAAGAAAAATATGTATAACCTGTTTTATACCCAAAGGGCTGGGAATGGAGGTGGCTAATAGCCTAGGTAACCCTTGCACTATCTGTAGGGCCAGGCCATACAAAGCTTCCACAAGCAGGACCAGAGGTGGCTAATAGTCTATGAGACCTTTGCATTATCTATCTATCTATCTATCTATCTATCTATCTATCTATCTATCTATCTATCTATCTCTGTCTCTGTCTCTGTCTCTATCTCTATATCTGTATCTATATGGATATGGCCAAGGGCTCCCCTAAACTTCCATAACCAGGACCAGGACCAGAGTTGGCTAAGAGCCCAGAAGACCTCTATCTGTGTGACTGAGAACTTGCCAGATTCTCCCCTAGTACCTTAAGACAATACATAAAACCTATCTCTAGAACCCATCTTCCTGGAAGATGTGACATGCACTTTGAAAAGAGTCTCATTGTAATTTTGCATCCTTGTGCATAGAGGATTGTGTTACACCAGGATACTTTATTCCACATTGTACTGTACTTAAATATGCTTAAAATAAACTGCCTGGGGTCAGACTCTAGAAGTTTGAACCAACACCAGCTACTGAATTGTTTTGAACTGGATTTCCTTCCTGCCTCTCATGGATCATTATTCTACCAGCCCTGGTGTTTGCAGAGACCTCCACACATCTGCATAAGCTCTGGCCACAGAGATTCAGACCCAAAGGCTGTCAAGGCCAGAGTTGTGACTGTCTGTTGGCTAGTTCCTAGTAGTAGAGAGTGTAGATTTATGCAAGAGATACCAATAATCTTGCACATCATCTTCCCCACAAAGAAACTGAATGTGATAGATTTGTGACAGCAAGGTAGCCTGCCAATATAGGTCAGTTAGAATTTGTATTAGTTTGAAAGCACTGGCCCATCTTTCTTTTTCTTTTTGTTTTTACCTTTTTGGTTTCAAACTAACTCTTATTTACTATAGTAAGCCTCTTAGTAAATAGGTTTTTTTTTTTAATTACAAAGTTTTTGTCACTTGAAGTTTGGAGGCAAACAAATTAAACGGAAACTGTGGTATTCAGTGATTTATAATGAATTATAGTGGATTATGGTTTGATTACCTGCAGAGGAAGTGAGGAGAAGAGAAGGGAGGGAGGGCAGACAGGCATTTAAATCATAATGTCACATAGGGCACTAGGGAAGTAGCATAAAGAAGTGACAGATAGGAAAAGTGTCATGTTGTCCAGTCATTTATATGTGTGTTTCTTCCCCATGTGTGCTTTTAGTTAGTAAGCCTGAACGATTTAGAGCAAGAGAAAAAAGCAGAGTGGGCCACCAGGAGGACTAGCGGAGTTTGTAGATGATCTGCCCTGGGTGATAAACCCTTGTTGCAAGGCCACTCTTCCCAGGCCTGAGCTGCACAGTGTGTGGGCTGTGCTCATGGAGAATCAGCAGCTATAGGTCTCTCAATTCAGGGTGCTATATCCAAGATTTCTGGCTTTCTAGTCCTGGCTTTGACTATCAGAAATAGGCCTAGGATAAGATCCCACACAGTCCCCTAACAAACAAACAAGGTTCTCCAGCAGTGTGTTCCACTCTCGACTTACTGAATATGGAGAAGTTCCAAGCACCTATCTTGAGAAGATAAGATCACAACTGATGCAGACCCTACTTGGTAGCCTTGAACTCTTATCAAAATTCCAGCCTGTTAGCTAGGAAAGAACATATGAAATACATATGATTCATATTTCTAACTTTTCAGCCCTCTGTAATCTGCTATCATAGTGTTAACCCATTATATGAATGAAATGCATTCTAATTCTCTGCCTCATCTAATAACAATTCCATTATAGCCTGCATTCTAAAAGCATTTTATTGTTTTCTATTTTCCAGTGATGTTATAATTCATAAACAAATCATCTTTCAGGATTAAGCAAGTATAGAATAAAATATGAGGCAGTTTTGAAATGTTTACTTCTCATGCATTTTGGTTTTATATTCTTTGCACTACATGAATTTGTCAACCAAAGCTGAACTCACCAAAGGATTACAGTCCATACATCTGTGTGCTGTGCTAATCAGAGAAATGTATCATTCATGGGGTAAGGTCCTGAAAACACAGCTACACTCGTCTCAAATCCATAAAATCCAAACCTGCTGGAGCAATTACAGAACACACCTGAACTTGGAGCCCTGTTCAGTTTTTCAGAAAGAACTGCAACAAGCCAGCCAGCCAGTCCCAGGACAAAGATAGAATTGTGATGAGGATGACATGTGCTCCCAGAATTGTGGAGAGAAATAGGAATAAGACAAAGATGAGCATGTCTCAGAAGTCAGACTGTTTTCAATCCTCAGTGGATATATGCATGAGCAGACACACACATTAAACCCACACTCACACACAATCAGACACATGTCCACAAACGTATACAAATATACACAAACAAACATGTATACAGAACACAGATACCCACACAAACAAACGCACATAGACACACGGACACATATACACACTCATACATACTTGCACTCAGACACATACTCACACATGCACAGATTCATATTCATGCCCCCTCAAATACTCACAAAAATACACATTCACACACACTCCCACTTTCATACTCCCACTAACCCATTCCCATGCATACATATACACACTCATAATAATACATACTCACATTTATACATGTACTCACACACTCAAACATACACACATTCATACATACAGTCACATACACCCACATACTTCCATTCACACTGCTACACACTCATACTTGTATACACTCAAGTATTTATAAGTGCACACTGAAACACAAATACACATACACTAAAACACTCATACACACTCATATATACTCATACCCATTCACTGGCACAAAAGTCCAAGTCCAGATTTTATAATTCCCTGCAGAATGACAGCATATGTGTGTGCGTATGTGTCTCATATATACCTCATGTAGTTATGGATATATACTATGGTAGTTTGAATGTAATTGGCCCCCATAATCTCATAGGAAGTGGCACTATTAGGAGATATGGCTTTCTTGGAGTAGGTATGGCCTTGTTGGAGGAAGTGTGTCACTGTGGGAGCAGGCTTTGACATTTCCTATGCTAAGGATACTGCTGAGTGTCTCAGTTGACTTCCTGTAGGCTGCAAGATGTAGGATTCTCAGCTCTAGCACCACATCTGCCTGCATGCCGCCATGCTCCCCATCATGATAATAATGGACTGAACCTCTGAAACGGTAAGAGAGCCACCCCAATTAAATGTTTTCTTTATATAAGCTGCCATGGTCATGGTGCCTATTCACAGTAATTAAAAAAAAAAACTAAGACAGACAGACAGATAGATAGAGAGATAGATAGATGCATACACTTATAAATGCACAGTCATGTAAATGTTGAAAACTTGTACAGCTTAAAAATATGGCCAGTATTTTGTGTGGGAAATGTTTCTTCTGGGTTCCATGTTAGTACCCTCTCCATTGACCAAGGCTGTCTTCCTGCTAGAGAATCAAAACAGACTACAGAGGAGAGGGGGGCAGGCTGTGTGCCAGCAAAGAATGGCAGAGAGATGGGCACTAGCACAGAGATGGCTTTTACTGCACATATAAAAGATGAGTGGTGGAGATCAGAGTTCTGAAGAACACTTAATATCAAACAAAACAAGCCAAATTCCGTTCATGTAAACTTCAAAAATATCCCTTGGTGAACTATACACGACAAAGGAGACCAAGAATGAAAGTGATCATTTAAGGCCTAGTGCCCTGTTGTCTTTGAAGAAGAAACAGACAGGTAAAAGGGAAGCTAATTTCATATTTTGCAGCTTAGATTAGGAATTATAAGGGATAGTTCTGTGTGCCGTGTGCCCTGTCAATGGGGTAGATCCCAAACCCACACTTCAAGAAGACCAGACTCACAGCCAGCAGGGTGGTGTGTGCTATCATCCCATCCCTCAGAGGCTGATGCAATAGGATTAGAATTCCAAGCTAACCCTGGCTATATAAAAGATCCTGTC
>CABHPQ010143583.1:0-10000 GCA_902168405.1 Peromyscus aztecus | reverse complement strand
TACGTACCTCGGGCCATCTTGGTGGACCTGGAGCCGGGCACCATGGACTCAGTGAGGTCAGGACCCTTTGGCCAGATCTTCAGGCCAGACAACTTTGTTTTTGGTAAGTCGTCATGCTCCATGAGAGCTAGCCAAATGACTCACCCCTTCCCGGCAGCCATGGGCTTTATAGTTCTGTGTGCAGTGCACAGCTGAGCCCGTGTCCACAGACCACAAGTCCTGACCTCACCTATGCAGCTGACAATATCATGTCTGTTCACTCTTGACAGCTCAGAGGAGAGTGTGGGCCTTTGGGGCTATTAAAGGCCTCCATGAGGAGCAGCCTCTAGGGGGAGGGGTGGAGAGGATGAAAGTCTTCAAAGAGGTCATCACAGGCTGCAGGTGATTTCAAAGGACCAATGATGCCAGGTAACCACTTCAGTGACCAAGGTGTAGGCCAAATGCTTAGAGCTGTTTTGCCCTGCCTCTTTAATTATACCTAATTAAGAGTATTTACAGAATGTTCCCTATGTTTAATTTTAGAAGCTACTGAGTATTGTTAAAATGTGTCCTCTTCAACTTGATTCTTACTTTATTATGATCCCCAGGGTTTTTGAGGTCCTTGATACATTGACAATATTTCCTTCCCCCAATACAGTGTATACAAAAGACTACTGAATGTTTTCTAAGGCCAGTTTTTCCTTTTCTTCACAGTCCAATGACATCACCCTGACTTCCTAAGTGTCTAATCTCTTTCTCTCTTGCAGGCCAGAGTGGTGCAGGAAATAACTGGGCAAAGGGCCACTACACAGAGGGTGCTGAGCTGGTGGACTCCGTCCTGGATGTAGTGAGGAAGGAGTCTGAAAGCTGTGACTGTCTCCAGGGCTTCCAGCTGACCCATTCACTGGGGGGAGGCACTGGCTCAGGCATGGGGACCCTGCTCATCAGCAAGATCCGAGAGGAGTACCCAGACCGCATCATGAACACCTTCAGTGTCATGCCCTCACCCAAGGTCTCTGACACTGTGGTGGAGCCCTATAATGCCACCCTCTCAGTGCACCAGCTGGTAGAGAACACAGATGAAACCTACTGCATCGACAACGAGGCCCTGTATGACATCTGCTTCCGCACCCTCAAGCTGACCACACCCACATATGGCGACCTCAACCACCTGGTGTCAGCCACCATGAGTGGGGTGACCACCTGCCTGCGCTTCCCAGGTCAGCTGAATGCAGACCTGCGCAAGCTGGCTGTGAACATGGTGCCCTTCCCACGCCTGCACTTCTTCATGCCAGGCTTCGCTCCTCTGACCAGCAGGGGCAGCCAGCAGTACAGAGCCCTGACAGTGCCTGAGCTCACTCAGCAGATGTTCGACTCCAAGAATATGATGGCCGCCTGTGACCCGCGCCATGGCCGCTACCTGACCGTGGCCGCTATCTTCCGTGGCCGCATGTCCATGAAGGAGGTGGATGAGCAGATGCTCAACGTGCAGAACAAGAACAGCAGCTACTTCGTGGAGTGGATCCCCAACAATGTGAAGACGGCCGTGTGTGACATCCCTCCTCGAGGCCTCAAGATGTCAGCCACCTTCATTGGCAACAGCACTGCCATCCAGGAGCTGTTTAAGCGCATCTCGGAGCAGTTCACTGCCATGTTCCGGCGCAAGGCCTTCCTGCACTGGTACACGGGTGAAGGCATGGACGAGATGGAGTTCACCGAGGCAGAGAGCAACATGAATGACCTGGTGTCTGAATACCAGCAGTACCAGGATGCCACGGCTGATGAGCAGGGCGAGTTCGAGGAGGAGGAGGGTGAGGATGAGGCTTAAGAACTTCTCAGATACCTTGTGCACCCTTAGTGAACTTCTGTTGTCCTCCAGCATGGTCTTTCTACTTGTAAATTATGGTGCTCAGTTTGCCTCTGTCAGAAATTCACTGTTGACGTAATAGTGTGGACCTCCTTTCAAGATTTCAGTATTGTCTAAGATATCTATACTAATAAAAAGCATGTGTATAATACCTGTGGTCCTTTTTTCCTTGACATTCTTTTTTTTTTTTTTAAATGGAAATACAAAGCTTCAGGGGATAATACTGTGGGACTTTTGCTTAATGTTTTAATTGTTAGCATTCCAGATATCCTATGAATAAAGGACTAAGACAAACCCAGCTTTTGAGTAAATGTGAACGCTACAAAGGTTTCACATAAAATTTATTTGAAAATAAATTATGGTAAGAATTTATTTTTATGACAATGATAGAAACTCATAATTTAATGTTAAAAATGCCAGTACTCATTTTTTGCAGCAATTAAAACTATAACCTGATTTGGGTATGCTATTTTTCCTGCTTGCATAGAGTCATATCATGGGGAGTATAGAAAGCCTGGCAGGTGTGTGAACTGAGGAGAAAGGCAAGGAAGACATTCTGCAGCATCCTGGTAACAGACAAGGACATAATCCTTTAGTACAGCATCACCCAGAAACCAAAGGCTTCTTGTAATTTCATTGTAGAAAGTCTTCTGCCAACTTGTTGAATTCATTTGCAAAACGTAAATGCAGATTGTGCTTGCCTTCTGGCATTAGGTGCAACCTAAGGAACAAAACCAGCTTTTGGTCAGTTGTACATATTTAAAATGCTTCCACCTCGTCAACACTTCATGAGAATCTTTCAGAACTATATCAACTTCCCATGAATGTGAATGCCAGGGTGAACTCCTTAAGGGAATTCTGACTACCCCAGAAATAGACCATACAGCCATCACTGAACAGTAACAATATGTTTGGGATTGCATCAGGTAACAAACATGGTTTGACTTGAAGACAGTGTAGAAAGTGATCTGGTAATTACTTTAAAAATCCATTTTTAACAAATGTGTTTTTAAATTGGGGAAATGATTTTATTGGAGAAATGATTACAAAAATAACAGGGATGATAGTGACTGACTGCAATCCTAACTCTTAAAAGGAAAGATGACAAAAATGAGAAATGGTCAGAATTAACTGAGTTGCACAGGTGAGGGTTTTTTTTGGTATCTGCATAGTGGGCAAGCCTAACAGGAATTCTTAGCCAGCAGCAGCCTCCATGCAAGGTTCCAAGCCATCCTGTCATGTTCAGACTGCAGAGCAAGTAAGCCCGACTACAGCCAGCAGACAGATGGAAAAATGCCTCAGGAATTTGGGGTGGGTGACGGGGTTCATCTGCAGTCATGTGTGCAGAGCTACTTCTGCAGCTGTCACATCGTGTCTTTGGTGGACCCCTCTGCCCTGGAAAGGCTTCTTGCATTTAATCTGATATGGGTCAAAGAGGAGACTTATTTACAATTTAAAAAACTACAATTAAAAAATATTCTCTATTAGCTTCTAAAGTGAAGAAATAGAGTTTAAACAGAGCTTTTAGGAGGCAAGCTCAAGTTCAAGCCATGCTGTCTACAGTGACAACTGGGTGTCAGAAGAACTAGACTGGAGCAAAATTCCAATGATGCATTCTGTGCTTCTCTGGTCTTTCAGCAGCAGTACTGATGATGGCTCTTAGCAATTCAGCAGGCAATTGGGAGGACTCTGGGGGAAGGCAGCCACCCTCAGAAGACGCTGGGCCTCCTGCAACTCAGCTATGCCAATGGCTGGGGTGGGAGGAGCAAGAAAATCAAGTGAAAAGGAAATATACACTGAGGGTATCTTTTAGATGCAGCTGAAATTTTAATAATGCTATTAATAATAACCAGAATCTTTTAAGTTTAAAAGGTGCTTCTTAGAAGGGATGAGTTATACTAGTTCCAAAGATGACCCAGCTGCACACACAGGCGTGAGCTGCAGGGATGCTCAAAGCTGCAGTTTTTAGGATACAGAAAAGACTGTTTCCCTGGAATGGTGGGGTAACAAAAGGACAAGTGTAGGCCAAACTACACCATTTATCTGAATTAAGCTGGGTTCAGAAGCCAAGAAACCCTGACCTAACCATCCTGAAGTACATCTAGAGATAGCCAACTCAGCTGTCATCTGTTCCACCCTGTTTCTACAATTTCCCTGTTCCCAAGAAGGACAGGAAGAGGCCAGCTGTGAATCCCCACCCCACCCCATCCCACCCCCCAACTTTCTTTTAGCTATACAGTGAAGCCTGAAGTTTTTCTACAACATCTCTAGATCTTGGGAAAACAAACATGAAATTATTTATATTAAAAATATGAGAGAATTACTCTAGATGCCAGGTGGGTGCGTAAGTGGATGCTTGGATGGACAATGGGTGGATGAATGAGTGGATGGGTAGGTGGATAGATAAATGGATGGACGGATGGACAGGCTGATGAAAGTATGGAGAAAAATGTTCTCCTTGATGCCTTTCCAAGTTCTTAGTGTAAATCCTCCCTTCACTCTCTGTGGAACCTGCTGTGAATCCTCATGGGAACAGGACCAGAACAGCCAGGCATAAACACTTGGCCAGGCAGCCACTCTGCTGCTGACCCAGTTCTTACCCGGACAACAAAAGGGTGCATATGCCTCAATGAGTGGCTTTCAAACAATCACGTTCTCCAGGAAAATCAGTAGGAAAGCTTACCACTGAACACATGTCTCAGATGGCCGTGATGTGGTGATACTTTGTTGTACTCTAATAAAGCTTGCCTGAAGATCAGAGGACAGAACTAGCCACAGGATTAGCCATAGAGGTCAGGCAGTGGTGGCACACACTAGCACTCTGGAGGCAAAGATCTATCTGGATCTCTGTGAGTTCAAGGCCACCCTAGACTACATGAGATTAATCCAGTCTAAAAGAAACAGAGCCAGGCAGTGGTGACACACATCTTTAATCCCAGCACTTGAGATCTCCTGCCTTTGCTCCCAGTATTTGGGAAGCACACGTGCCATTAATCCCAGCACTAGGAAGGCTGAGATGGAAAGTGAGATGGCTGGGCAGAGAAAAGCATATAAGGCTTGATAAGACAGGAACTAAAGACCCTTTCGGCTGAGGACTCAGAGGTATTGACTCAGAGGATTCGTGGAGTTGGCGAGGTAAGAAGTGGCTGTGACTTGTTCCTTTGTCTCTCTGGTCTTTCAGCATTTACCCCAATATCCGGCTCCGGGTTTTTATTATAAGACCATTTAGGATTCGTGCAACTTGTGAAGGAGCCCTATAGGTTTAAAGTTCCTATTTGCAAGGGAGGGTTCCTACAGCATGTGGCATCTTTGGAAAGTCTAGATCTCTTGGGAAGAAGCTGTGAAATTTGGGGTAAACCCAGGGGTCATCTCAGCTCTGCTGATCCAGCCCCTCTCAGTCATGGTGGCCTGAGACGCTGATCTCACTGGCACCATTTTGTCTCTAGTCTCACTATTTTCAGCTTTCAAACGAAACTGTGAGAGCTGTCCACGAGTGACAAGGCCATAATGAATGTGCTCTAGCATCTTTACTCTGAATGAATGTGACAAAATCCTCAATATGTTCTGAACCAATAAGTCACCAGGAGGACTGTTTGTAACTCTGCTTTCTCTGGCAACCAAAAGAGCAGCTGATTCTTTGTGAGGGGCTCTTGTCCATCATGAAACGGGACAGCAACAGGCTACACAGACCTTTTCCTCATCCTTCAATGGCAGGCCTCCAAAGCCTTGCAAACCTGGCTGCCCATAACAGAAACAGAATGTCTTCTTTTATTGATCATGCTTTTGAGAAAGTCCTAAGGAAAAGGCAAAGATATGAGAACTACAAACTTCTTCCTAGTAGTGAAGCTAGAAGGTACCGCGCCCCAGACATTATCCTACTAGACGTTCTGGGGTTGGGGGCAGACATCTCAAGGGGAGGTTTCTTTTCTTAAATCTTATAATCATGTCTCACTCATGGTAAAGAAATTAAATCATTGTGGTGCAGGTGGGGGGGGGCACACCCCCCTTGGAGCACTTCCACCAGGTCTGGTGTGTAGAGGACAATGCTTTCCCAAACCTGCTGAGACACCAGGGATCCAGCTGGGACCTACCAACTGCAGTGAGAGATGGACATAAACTGAGGGGGTCATCAGCGGGTGAAGGGCTTTATGGAGGCAGTATGGCCTCAGCACCACCAGTTACACCCTCACCCAGAGTCACCATTTTTCACCTGGAAAACGGGGTAGTAATGGTACCCCTGAGATTATCATGGGGACCAAAAGAAAGAATGTATTCACATGCACCAGTCTGTAGGCACTTCATTGGGTGTCTGCTGTTGGTAAGGCCTTAGGAAGGTTCTAACTAAGCACAGCAAATTAATGAATATTCTGACTCAAGAAGCACAATTTATTGGTTGACATAAAATCTCCAACTGGAAGATTTTTTTTCTCTTAAGAAAAGTTTTGCAAAAAAAAAAAAAAAAAGTGTTTAAGATTTGCCTGGAAAGGGTCAGACTCTTCTCGTTTTGAATGGAAAAGGCCTCAGCCTAGTAAGCGCTAGTGACTTCTGTTTGGAGCTAACCCTGTGGCTACAGGGGAGCCTAGCTGACTGCTCTCCTCTGCTAAGCTTCTCCAGGGTAAGAATCACCTGGGCATGAAGGTGGGAGCTCCCAACAAGATGTGGTATAAAAGTACAGGCCACAGTGGGTGCCTTCCATCAGCCTCTCCCTCCCCAGGCCCCTGGTCTTGCTTTGCTATAAGACTGAGAAAAGGAACTCAGTTGCTATTGTGAACCGATTCCACCGTCATGTTCCAATTCACACTGCTCCAGGAGGCCACGACATTTTACATTGGTGGCTAGACTTGCCGAGCCAAGGAAGCCCCAGAAAGAGGCCTTCTCTCCCTTCAGTGACCCAGACAAGAACACAGTAACTAGCCACCACCTACCTAGATGACCATTTCTGCCCCTCACCTCTACTCTGTTAACATATTCTCCAGGAAAGCCACCCAAGCCCAAGAACCCTGTGAAGGGGGAGCATGTGCCTGTCAAGCCTTCCCCACAGACATGGTTAATTTCACATATCAGTTTGACTGGATCTCAGGGTTCCCAGATATTTGATCAGAAAATATTGCGGCTATTCTTGAGTGTGTTTGGGAATGACATTAAGACCTGAATCCATAGGCTGAGTAAGGTAATCGCCCTTCCTAATGTGAGTGGAGCTGGTTCAATCTGTTGAAAGTCAGGTTGAGACATTATTACCTTGCACCTACAATTTACATACCAGAAAACAAGCTAGAGATGTCACTTGCAATGCTCAAAGGTACACAGACAAATAACCCTCCAGTGCTTTTAATCTCAAGGCCACAAATGCCACTCAGCATCCTTTCATTTCCAGACAGGACTCCCTTGGCTTTTCCTCTTGGTTGACACAAACCTGCAATGTCGCTCTGTACACACTGACTTTACCCCGTTCTCTCCCACTTGCCTGGCTCCCAAGCCTGACTCACCATGCAGCTGGGCCACTACAGACTCTGCCCTCTGGGTGCTTTCTGCTCCTGTTTGTACATATGCTTTTTGCCTTTGCCCTTCCTTCCTCCTCCCTCCCCCGACATGCACAGAGCCTGTAAGATGTGTTAGGTTATATCCTGAGAGAGCTATTCTATAGGATAAAAATGAAATCACATGCTGAGAGCTGTTTTAAAAGGTATGAATAAGGAGCCATGTGACCATGGGGTAAGGAGGCTTCCCTGAGCGGGAGATACTGAGCCATGACCTGAAATGCAGATTCCGGCTTCTGTTAATTCCTGAGATCTGAAGCCTTCCCAAAAACACTTTCATGGAATGAACTGCTCTCCCAACCCCAATCACATGCTGAAATCTCAGCATCTTTAAAGAAGTGACTTAGTTCAAAATGTGGTCATATCCTGATCCATTATGACTAGCGTCCTTATAAGGAAAGCCAATTGGGTCACAAGATCAGAGAAAAGACAGTCTATGAGCTGGGGAGAGAGGACTCGGAAGAGACTTGCTCTGTCAACATCTCTAGAACTGAGAGAAGATGGATGTTTGTGTTGTAATGGAGTGATGTCTTCATTAAGCTACCACATGTTGACAATCTTGAGGCTGAGGGTATTGCTTAGTGGCAGAATGCATATTTAGCATGCTTGAGGCCCTGACCTCACCCTCAGCAAAGCAAAAAAAAAAAAATTAATAAAAAACTCTAAATAAAAATGCACCCAATAGATCTATATTGCCAAACACTACATCTTAACCTTACCTACTTTAAATATGTTCAGAACACTTACAGCCTACAGTTGTGCAAAATCATGTCCAATGCCAGGGACCCTGAGTTATAATAAAGTGTTGAGAATGTTATGTCGTTTAGTGAACTCTGAACTGAACATGGAGAACTGATGGTTGCATGGGGGATGCTCTGGCATTACTACAGAGTTGAAAGTCTTTCTTAGAAGACAGCTAAGGCAGGAACTCTCTAACTTTGTTGTGGTAGTCAAGCTAGCTGGGTCACAGCACAGTGGCTTGACCTAGCTGTGAAGTCACAGCCTCTCCAGTCAATCTAGCTCTGTTGCCTCCCAGAGCCTCTTCACACCAGCTCTAGAGTACGATGGGTACCAATTACCACTCGACAAGATTTCTTGGATGGCTGCTGGGGCTGCTGTATGCTTTGTAATGGGGAATGTCCACCCAGAGGCTGGCAGACAAGCCAGGCGAGAAGTCCTTCAGTCAGGAGGGAGGTCTGGCTACACGGGAGCCCTGAAACTAGGATCGGGCACGAGGACTCCAAAGACAGGGTCTGTTCACCTTACTGCTGCAATCAGAACAGCTCTGACTATGGGTTTTATACAAGAGTTTCGGTGGGAGAAATGCAGCTGCCTAAAACTAAAAAGTTAAAACAAAGGCCTCCTTGCTTTTAAGAGACTATGATTCCTCTCCTATGAAGAGAGAAAAGAGAAGGGAAGGAGACAGATTAACAAAGCTGGAGGCTGGTCTCCTTCCAAGGAGGTAAAAGCAGCATGGTGTGACTCATACACAGTGAGGGCTTCTTGGCAGAATCCTGTGAGGACAGACTACGCCTTTAAGTGCAGTTAAAGACATGCCTGGCAAGGTATGCACCTGTCCTGCCTCAGAAGGCCTGGTGCAGGTGCACAGCAGGGATTTGCAGCTCTAGGAATCCAGTTGCCTTCTGGGGGCTCCCAAACAAGCCAGCCATGGTCTTGTGGGTACCCAACCAACACAAAGTGCTCTTTTAGCAAAAGGAGTGGGAAACACAGACTGGTTTTAGAGAACTGTTGCTAATAACATTTTACCTCTAACCCATGAGTTCCAGTGAATACTGTTATGAGAAAATGATTTCCACCAAATGTACAGGACGGGCACACTTTCCTCCAATATTGATGTATTCTGTTGCTAGGAGATAGGTTTGGAACAGAATTCCTAGGCTAAACTTTCTCACAGACAGACGTTTAGTGAGCCTGGCTCCTAAGCCTCTGCATTTATCATGAGGGTCAGCGTGTAAAAACCAGTCATTACTGAAGCAGAAGACAGTTAGCCAGGCCACCCAGCATGGCTGCGCCACTATGACATTCATGAGAGACATTTGTGCTGTGGTGAAAAAAGTTCTGTTTAGGAAAATATAGAACTTGTCATTTACTAACTAAATAGCTTAAAACACTGTTTGACATAGACCAGCCTTGAAATCTCATCTAAAAATGGAACTACTTTCCCAAAGTCTGTAGTGAAGTATAATTAGATATTTTATGTAAAATATCTTTAAAATACAAAATTCTACATGGAAATACCACATTGCATACTCTAAATATATGAAATTAATATAAAACAGAGACTGAGATGAACAGAAAACATCTGGGAGATTAATAAGAAAATAAACTATTTGGATTTTGTGCCACAACCATGGCTTGGTATTATTATAATTTTATAAAAGTCAAGTTTGAAAACGCCTTATTTACTATGAACTTTATGTTTACCCACAGTGTAATTTTAATCTAACTTCTACCTTCCTTCTCCACTTACTTTACAATCTTCCCAAAGTGCTTGTTATTCCTGCTCATATTCTCACGTTAATTTAACTCATGGCTGAACTGCTACAGAAGGACTATGTAGGATGAAGAATGTCCTTTCAATGTAAAGAATTACACA
>CABHPQ010143582.1:35367-52738 GCA_902168405.1 Peromyscus aztecus | reverse complement strand
GAATGTTCCTAATGTACTTCTCTAGCCTCTGAATGGGCATGTACTACTGTGTGTGACCCTACATAGTCACATGCATGCACCATATATACACATATACAGATGATAGTAAATTAAAAGATAGAGAAGACTTTAATCTTTTTTAATTAAATCTTCTCAGTATATAATTTACTCATTTACAATAGCTCATCTGAAAGTAAAACTTATATTCTGTGTATTATTTTTGCCAAATATGTATATTGAATTAATAAATGCATTTTTTTCACATGTGGATTTCATATTCACTGTTTAGCAAGCCTAATATTTAAAATATTGTTATTCCCATTGCTAAGAAAACATTAAATTCTCAGTAAATTTCATATTATTATTTCAATAACTGATTTTTTTTAAGAAGATAGTAATACAATTCAGAGAACAAATTTTCTTAGACACAAGAATTACATGGACATTTACTCTCTAATTTTAAAAGGGAAATATCCCAGTTCCTACCAATATTTAGGTCAACAATAAAAGATAAAATTCATAAGGTGTGAATGAGGCTTTCATTTTTCTCCTCCATTACAGTATTTGCCCATTAGAAGTTTCACCATTAGTTTTATTAGTTGGCAAAAGGTGATGATTGTAATGTCAACTGCTAAGTGGGACAGTTCAAGTGTAGCTGTAATTCCAGAAAGCAGCAGATGAAGTAGAAATGGACAGGCAGAATCCACCAATAATCAAGGTGTTCCCATTTCAACAAAAGCAGAGTCACCCTGTGACTGTGTATCAGTCTTTGTGCAAGCAGAGGAAGACCAGGTAGGATATAGTGATTCACACATATGTTCCCAGGAATTGGCATATGCTGTTGTTTGGACTGGATAGGAGATATGCAGTCAACATAATTCACCACCCACACAAACAGTCGAACTCAGACACAGGGTTAGCATCCTCTGCCTCAGCAAAAATTGTTCTTCTGGATGGCTCCATTTTTTCTTCATTGAAATAAAGTTGTAAGAAAATCTAGGATGATGCACATTGCTTGTAGTTCACTAATTATTCATATCAATTATACCCATATAATAACTTCTAGACCACACACACAGGGTTTGTTGAACATCCAGCATCTCCAGATTCTAGCCACCTGATGAATAAAACTGATAGTACATTAGCCAATAGTAATGGCTTTGCAGAAACATCATCAAAATGAATGTGAAAACTGAGTGCAGAAACAGAAAGTAATACATTTAATAAGTAATAATAAAACAGAGTATAACCTTTAGCAAGAATGAATGAATATGGCACAATCCACATTTTTTTCTATAGGTGAAATTTTTAAAAAAGGTGTAAAATCAGATGACAAAGTAATTTCAACTGTCACTAAAGTTTGGTTTGTAAAGCAGTTTAGATGATTTGATTTAAAATAGCCTCAGAAAATATAAGACATCCTTATTATTTATCAAGTGATTCTACAATGATTTGCTGTTGCTGCCTCCACTCTGTGAGGGAATAAAGACTCAAGAGTGAAAAGTGTGAGGTAGAAAGAGATAAAAATCAAGTTGTTGAAGAAAATGTATAATGCCAGGAGGTGTTGGAGCTGGGATCTGGTTATGAACATTCGTCCCACAGCCTTCGCACTCAGTCATTAGATCATTGCTGTGACCATTGCTTTGTGCGATGCAGTTTCAAGAGAGGGTGATGTCAATATTTAAATTTTGTCAAACAAATGCTTCGATTTCATAGAGGATATTCATTAGAACACATAGAAATTGAATAATGTTTGAAGATGCTCCTAAATAAGCTATTTTTCAGCAAATGTTTAATGAATTCAGACTAGTTTTTACCTGTTTTCTTTCAGATTCAGTTCTCAAGATACATTCTACAACCAAATTAGAAATATAAAGAGAAATATCATAGTGTAATATCAAAAATACTGAATAACCTATATATCTGTCTAGTAAAAAGATAAACACTTATAAATGCTTTTATGAAGGTTGGACATCAAAGTTATCTACCAGACCAAAAGGAAAGTTGATCAGACTATTCCTTATCATCTTATTTTCTGTGGAAACAGAAAGAAGAAGAAATTTAACAAACTTCATATATGATTTGCTATCATTTCTTAATATTTTTATTGAGTTAAATAAGCTTCAAGTTTTTCATTGGGTTGTCACATAGGACATGGAGTATTGAGTAAATTAATTGCTGTGCATAATAAATAATGTATCTTACACATATACACTTTACTTATAGCTTTCTAAGTCTTAATTTTCAGAATTTTACCTTTCTTTCTTCATGCATTTTTGGGTACTGAGTAGTATTACATCTAAAGATGAGTTCTTGTTTTCCTTGTAAGTATGGTTTCTGGTTTAGTACTCAAGAACTTGCAATTTCCCTGGAAGTATTATTCTCACATAGCTTGAGATTTAAATCTCATGAATTCCATCAGACATTTTTGAAAGTGAAGAAAAATGTAATGCTCTTCTTGTTTGAGTGGTTTGTAGGAGTTTCATATTGTCCTTGAAAGAACTCTTGAAATGGCTTTACTGTATATGAAGGTACACAAACAAATCAAATTTGAAAACCAATATTTTAAAATATTATTAGTTTTCTCTGTGTAGTACATAAATTCTGCATAAAAATATCAAGTTGCTGTTTTCTGAAACCTTTCTAAGAATAATAAACAAACAACACTGACTAGCAATGTGGATTAAAGAGTAAATACTGACAAATAAATGTGGAATATAGACATTTCCAGAGATTCACAGGGTTGTCACCTACAGAGCCTTTGCCCTGTACTGGGGGAAAAAGTCTATGCCTTTTTCCAGAAAAGATATGTTTCTACAAGAAAGTGACAGTCTTTTCTGGACCCTCTCCAGTAAGAGGGAATAATGGTTGTCTAAGGTCCTTATGTAAAATCAGACATTAATAATGTTTTCACTTCTGCTTCTTCCTGGAGCTGTTTAGGAACTGTGAGTCTGCCCGCATCCCATAGCCATGTAGACCTCAGTAGGAAATGAGGCATGAGAAATAAGCAAGAAGGTATTTTGTAGGAAAAGAATATCTATTCAATCAGTTGCCTCTGATCTAGAAAGCAATAATAGTATATAAGGAAAAAGTCCAAGTTGCATATGTTATTTACAGAAGAGCAGGTTAAATTTGATTTGAAATCTAGACAAAGTAAATTGTTATTCTTACCAATTAGATTTTTTTCAGGGAATGTTTATCTTTTTAAATTAGATATATTTTGTTCTGGACTCATCTGATACCATTATGCCTGATTCTGTCACCATATCCCAACGCTGTCACTACTATCAAGATTAGATAGTCTAGGCTGTCTGCTCCTCCCTGTTCCAGAGACAGCCTTATCTTTCAATGCAGTGCTAGCCTCGTTCCTGAGACAAGATGGTGAATATTTCAGTGAACGGATTTAGCCAAATTGGACGCCTGGTTACCAGGGCTGCCTTCCAGTTTGGCAAAGTAGTAACTGTTGCCATCAATGATCCCTTCATTGACCTCAACTACATGGTCTACATGTTCTAGTATGACTCTACCCATGTCATGTTCAATGGCACAGTCAAGGCTGAAAGTGGGAAGCTTGTTGTCAATGGGAAGGCCATCACCATCTTCCAGGAGCAAGATCCCACCAACATCAAGTGGGGTGAGGCTGGTGCCGATTATGTTGTGGAGTCTACTGGTGTCTTTACCACCATAGAGAAGGCTGGAGCCCACTTGAAGGGTGGGGCCAAAAATGTCATCATCTCTGCTCCTTCTGTTGATGCCCCCATGTTTGTGATGGGTGTGAACCATGAGAAGTATGACAACTCACTCAAGATTGTCAACAATGCTTCCTGCACCACCAACTGATTAGCCCCCCTGGCCAAGGTCATCCATGATAACTTTGGCATTGTGGAAGGACTCATGACCACAGTCCATGCCATCACTGCCACCCAGAAGACTATGAATGGCCCCTCTGGGAAGCTGTGGCATGACGGCCATGGGCTGCCCAGAACATCATCCCTGCATCCACCAGTGCTGCCAAGGCTATGGGTAAGGTCATCCCAGAGCTGAATGGGAAGCTCATGGGCATGGCCTTCAGTGTTCCTACCCCCAATGTGTCTGTCAAGCTTCTGACATGCCATCTGCAGAAACCTGCCAAGTATGATGACATCAAGAAGGTGGTGAAACAGGCATCTGAGGGCCCATTAAAGGGCATCCTGGGCTACCCTGAGGACCAGGTTGTCTCCTGAGACTTTAACAGTGACCCCCACTCTTCCACCTTTGATGCTGGGGCTGGCATTGCTCTCAATGACAACTTTGTGAAGCTCATTTCCTGGTATGGCAATGAATTCAGCTACAGCAACAGGGTGGTGGACCTCATGGCCTCCATGGCCTCCAAGGAGTAAGAAGCCCACCCTGGACCATCCACCTCAGCAAGGACAGAGCAAGAGAGACCCTCAGCTGCTGAGTAGTTCCTGTCCCAACTCAGCCCCTGACACTGAGCATCTCCCTCAGTTTCCATCCCAGACTCCCAGAGTGACAGGAGGGACTTAGGGAGCCCTACTCTCTTGAATACCATCAACAAAGTTCACTGCACCCCTAAACAAAAAGATTAGATAGTCTATCATCAAATTGATTACATGTATTTATTCTCAAATTAATTTTGCTATCAAATAAAAATTTCCCTAATATGGTAGAAATATTCATATGTTTCCCATTCCCACAGTTTCAAAAATATTCCAGGAACAAAAGAGTGAATACTGTATCTCCAAACTCTTAAGACAGAGTTTAAGAAATGTAATAGAAATGAAAGATTATTTTATAGGTACCATTATTACATACTTGACAACATGGCCAGTCTTAAATGTTCATTTTAAAATGTTCTTATGTGGCCATGTCTGCTTATGTGGCCATGTCTGACCAGATTCTTTATATAGAAGACAGGACAGGTCTTATTTTTTTTTCAATGGAGGAAGAGATTATTTGGCTGACTGTCTAATGGTACAGTCAGTCCATCAGAACAGGGAAGGCATGAAAGCAACAGCCTGTCACATTGTACCCCCTCCCCCCAGGAAGCAGAGCGAGGCAGTGCTTGAGGTCCATTTGCTCTCTTTACTTAACCAAGGACCCTGACCCATAGATCTTCTCATCTAATCCTCTCTGAAAACACCCTCTCTGGCATCTCCTAAGTCATTCTAAATCCTGTTAATTTGACAAGATTAACCATGCTGGCCAGTAAGACTAGAACAATTTGAACCCCAAGATTATTTTTGAAGCCAGCCTGGACTACATGAAGTCTTGTCTCAAGAAAACCAAAGCAAGGCTGTGATTGTGGTTCCAGTGGTAGAGGGCTCACTGACGACACAGGAAGGTCTCCGCTCCGTTCCCAGTGCTGTGTAAAAATGAAACAATAGAAAAACGGTGCAGTGGTAGGGACAGCTAATAATCCCAGAATTCTAGGGGTAGAGACATGCAGATTGAGAACACAATGCCATCCTTGTCTCCACAGAAAGCTGAATGCCAGCTTGGGCTAGATGAAACCACATGATTAAAAAGAAAAAAAGCAGACTGTGGTTGATATATTGGGCACCCCAATAAACTTATCTGGGGTCAGAGAACAGAACAGCCATATTAAACATAGGCAGTGGCAGCACATGCCTTGAATCCTAGCATTCAGGAGGCAGAGATCCATCTGGATCTCTGTGAATTCAAAGCCACACTGGAAACAGCCAGGCATGTTGACACACACCTTTAATCCCAGGAAGTGATGGCAGAAAGCAGAAAGGTATACAAGGCGTGAAAACGAGGAACTAGTGCTGGTTAAGCTTTTGCCTGGTTAAGCTTTTGCCTGGTTAAGCTTTCAGGCTTTTGAGAAGCAGTTCAGCTGAGATTCATTCTGAATGAGGACTCAGAGACTTCCAGTCTGAGGAAACAGAATCAGCTGAGGAATTGGCAAGGTGAGGCTGTGGCTTGTTCTGCTTCTCTGATCTTCCAGCATTCACCCCAATACCTGGCTTCAGGTTTGTTTTTAATTAATAAGATCTTTTAAGATTTGTGCTACAAGCAGACAAACAAACACATTCTCTTTTCTCTGATCTGTTCCAACAACTACTTTGGTAGCATCAAGTTTCACTGCTGGCTGGATTCTCCTTGCATGTCCTCACGACCTCAGGCACACTCACAAAGCTTTCTCTTCCCTGTGATGCTACCATACTGGCCAGGCAATTGTTACTGAGAACCAGCACAAGCTTTCACATCTTCCTTTCATGTGCCCTAAGATAAAATATGTTACTTGAGGTACAGAGACCAACCAGAGGTAAAAGCTCAACCAAAAAGTGGGCCATGTCTGACTC
Organism: Peromyscus aztecus; assembly: GCA_902168405.1. Lineage (NCBI taxonomy): Eukaryota > Metazoa > Chordata > Mammalia > Rodentia > Cricetidae > Peromyscus > Peromyscus aztecus. The sequence goes on along the minus strand of CABHPQ010143582.1, from coordinate 46,412 downwards.
CATCACTCTCAGCTCAGCATCATGGCTGCCTACATACTGCCAGATTCCGTCATGATGATAATGGACTAAACCTCTGAAACTGTAAGGGAGCTATATCAATTAAATGGTTTTATTTATAAGAGTTGCCATAGTCATGATGTCTCTTCACAGCAGTAAAAAACCCTAACTAAGACAGAAGTTGCTACCTGGACTGGAGTATTGCTGTGATAGGGCTGATCATGCTTTTGTTTGGCGTAATATAGACTTTAGTACTTTGGGTTAGGAAAGCAGTGGAATGCTTTAAGCACTACTTAATGAGAATAAGCGCAGGAGCACGGGAAAAAATGGTGCTGATAAGGTTTGAAATGTCAGGAGTTGACTCAAGAGGTTTCAGAGAAAATTTTAGTTTGTTGCCTAGAAATCACTCTTGTGATATTTTGGTGAAGGAAGTGGTTGCCTTTTGCGCTTATCCTAAGTGTTTGTCTGAGGTTAAAGTGAAGTGTTTTGGATTAATTCTATTGGCCAAAGAAATCTCAAAACAGCCTACCATAGACTTTGTAGTGTGGAAATTAGTGGTAACTCTAGTGAAGATACATAATGAAAGGAGCAAGCTGAGCAAGGAATATTTGAGAAGAAGAGCACCACAAAGTAGAATGGAGCTGAATTCTTTGTTCAAAGAGATAAACAGATTAAGAAATGGAATAAATGGGGTCACCTCAGGGCAAGATCCCACATAGCTAAGGTTTCAGTTTGTGGAAGGAATTAAAGAAAAATTTTGAGCTCAGTGTGGTGGTGCACACCTTTAATATCAACACTGAGAATACAGAGGCTGACTGATCTCTGAGTTTAAGGCCAGCCTGGTCTAAAGATCAAGTGTAAGGAGAGCTAAGTTTAGGCAGTGAAAGAAAACATAAAGCTGATGAAGTTATTAAACAAGGGGGCCATATTCTAGCCCCAGTAAACAATAGAACTTGACAGCTTTGGGCACTTGATTCTGGCTTTAGAGTTAAAGACAGAAGAGATGGGTTATGGAAGTTGCCTTTGTACTTTAGGACAACCTCTGAGGCCAGTCGTGTGTCAATGGTGTCCCTGAATGGAGGCTGAGTAGAGAGGCTATTGCATGAAGCTATGAAGTTGAAGCTAGGATTGCCTTGGAGAACCCAAGGTGTTTGAGATGGCAGGGTGGTGGGATACCTGCTGAAGAGAGCTACCAACAGAGAAAGTGTAAGAGAAAGAAGTGTGTTGCAGTCAACAAAGCAGAAAAGAGTTGGACATGTGTAGAGCATTTTGACCTCAGACATAGAGATGCAGAGCTTGGAGTTTGCCCAGCTGATTTTCAGTCTTGCTTTGGTCCAGCATTTCCTCATTATGCTCCCTTCTCTGTGTGTTGGAATGGTAGTGTATATCCTGTAACATTATATGTTGGAAGTATGGGATCTGCTTTTTGATTTCGATTTTTATAGGTGATTGCAGTTAAGAAATTGTCATGGATCTCAGAAGAGACTTTGGATGTTAGACTTTGAAACAAGTTTGAGACTGTTATAGACTATGGGGACTTCTGAAGTTGGACTGAATGCATTTTTTTTTGCACTATGATATGGCTATAAGCCTTTGGGGGCCAGGGAGTAGAATGTGTTTGTTTGAAAGTAAATGTCCCCCAAAGGGAGTGGCACTATTAGGAGATGTAGCCTTGTTGGAAGAAGAGTGTCACTGCATGGGCAGGCTCTGAGGTTTCTTTTCTCAAGCTTCACTCAGTGTGACAGTGAGTCAATGTCCTGTCACCTTTGAGTCAAGCTGAAGGACTGTCAGCTCCAGCACTACATCTGCCTGCATGCTGCCATGCTCCCCATTCTGATGATAATGGACTGAACCTCTGAAACTGTAAGCAAGCCACCTCAATTAAATGTTTTTATTCATAAGAGTTGCTGTGGTGATGCTGTCTTTTCACAGCAATAAAAAACCCTAAGACAATAATTATGATAGAAAATACACTATGCAGCTACATATGAACATGGTTATTAACTACAAATGTACTTGTACCAATTAATAAACCCACAAACACATATATGAACAACTATATGTTCATATATGTATGCACACAAATATATTTCATGAATGCATAGATACAGGAATATTCTTAGATCTGTACATATATACACAGATATCACATAAACAAAAATAGTGTATTTCACTACAACAATGCTATGTTTGAGCTTAGTATTACTCTATCTAAACAGTATGATGCCTCATTTTTATGTGTTCATCAAATATCTGTCACACAATTAATGCTGAACTAAATTATCACTAAAACAGAGAAAAACCTAATTACCTTCATGTGATACTATAGTTTTACATACATTTAATCCAAACATATGCTGGTCAACAACTTATGAAATAATATAATCATTAAAATTTTATAGGCTGACATTTGGGCTGTCATGTTGGTGAGACTATGGGTGTAGCTTCTAACTTTGCTAGAAGAAAATCTCAGAGCAAACACCCCAATCCTCTGATTCTTATATCTTTCCAGCCCTTCATCTACAATGTTCTCTGAGCCTTACATGCGGAAGTGTTTTGTATCTGTATTCATTGGGCTCCATAGCTCTGCATTTTGATTGGTTGTGTTTTTCTTTAGGGGTCTCCATCCTTGCAAAGAGAATTTTCCTTCATGAGTGATGAAGACCTGAGTAAGGATGACACCAATAGAGATACCAAAATGTATGTGCAAAAGCCCATGAGCCCTCAACTCTACAAAAGGAACTATAAACAATTGAGGAAAGCTGGATCAGGAGACCCCTATTGAAAAGCACACCAATAGATTGCCCATGCCAAACAGACAGCCCTGAAAACACACATATGAGTAACATTATACAGACTGAGAAGTTTATACTTTTGAATACATATTTATACACACATAGATATATGCATGCAGTAACAATCAATGAAAATGGAGGCTATGAATTTGAAGAAGAATGGGGAAAAGTATGTGGATGGGTTTGGAGGGAGGACAGGAAATAGAGAAATGTAATTGTATTGTAATCTCAAATATAAATAATGATAAAACTATAAACATATTAACAGCTTTATAAAATTTTATTATAAAAATGTTATCTGATAGTTAAGTGTAGGATGAAATTACAATAGGAACTTATATCAATTAATAATACTTTAGTTGAGAAACCAGCTTCAAAATATCTACAAAAATAATTAGGAAATAGACTGAAACACTAATGTTCAAAGACAGAATTATTTTATTGAATGAGGATCTGCATACCTCATTTATATAAAATTTTGACCCACAGACATAAATATGGCCAATATCCATTTATTTATTTATCTAGACCCTCTCCTGCCTGTTTTAGATTCCTACAAATTTCTCCATTTGAATTTCAAATACATAATATCTCCCTTTAATTTCACATTTTTCTTCACTGAAACTGGTATAATATTCTTTAAAAAACAAAGCCTAGAAGGAGTAATGAAACAAAATTTTCAACTGTGTTCCATCTTTTTATGAGATAATGTACTTATCACTTTCTCTCGTGTTTTCTCGAGTCTTGGATTTTAATCCCCCTGGAACAGAAGCTTCTGTCTTCATCCAAGAATCTTTGCTAGCAGCTGGTGTTGATCCTGGCTTTTCACTTTTAGTTCCAGCAGTCCGTGCACAGCTGTGCAGTTGAAGGGATTAAAAGTTAGAATATTGTTTTGGAGGAGTTATGCACCGTTGGCAGGAAGAAAAACAGTCTCCAACTCTTCGGAGTTCACAAACGTTAACTTCTATCTCCTGAGGTAATCCTCCTCCCATTACATATTCCTGAACTCCTAAGATGAGCAGCATCTCACTTTTGATGTAGGAAATAAAGTATTTCTTGCCTTTAGCAATAATAAAATCTTTACAGAGAATGTTGCATCCCACAGACTGGAAGCCACACTAAAAAATACCATGATCCAGTGCCTGTAGCACTTGCAAAGGGTTTGGAACTAATATATAAATTGTGTTAAAGGAGAGAAAGGAAGGAACAGAAAGGAAGGCTTGCACTCTCGTTGAGTGTTTCTGAAAGTAGGAAGACATTGCTCAACAATCACAACTTTCCCATGTTTGTTATTAAGCAGTCCAGTGTGAAAAAAACATAAGAAACCAGCAACCCCCGTGTGAAAGAAAGCATGTGCGTGTGTCTTTGAGGATACATCTAAAACACTAACAGTGTATTCCATTAAGAAAAGAGATACATTCTGGCCAAACACAAGCCCTCTTCTTATTTCAAACCATAAGTGTCCCAAACAAGTGACTCATGGAACATGACTGTACATTTAGAGTAGGCTGCAAGTAGTTGTAAATATTAATTATTTAGCATAGCATAGAACATTTAAAACAAGAGAAACAGAGCGGGATAAGGGAGAGGAACAGGTGTAAAATATGATAAAAATGAATTACACATGTATGAAGTTGTCAATTGACAAGAAATTCTTTAAAAGAAGAAAATCAATATAAAAGAAACATCATGAAGGAAAAGAGAATATGTATTGTGGCTAATCTATCACAAGTCAAAATCTAAATCTGTGTTAATAGAACATCAAATCTTGACATGAGACAGAAAAAAGAATCAGTGAACCAAAAACAAAACTCCCTAAGGAGATGCACAGACAGTTTTAAAGATGTGTAAGGCTGCCAGATGATAAGGAAATATTGAAGAACAGTTCAGGAAAACGATTGTTTAGAGGAATTGAATAACTGCTTTTAACTCTTTATACAACTGGTTCCTGAGTATATTATTAATTTGATTCTGTAAGAGAAACATTTTGCTAAATACTGAGACATACATTTTATTTACTAGCGTTTGTTTCCTGCTGATAGTTATCGGTCAAACTTCATGATTTGCTTCAAATTAGCCAGCCTTTTGTTCATCATTATTTTTCTTCTACAAAGGTAGAAAAAGCTGCATCTTATTCAGTAGGTCATTCAGAGCTAGGGTCTGATAAATCTCAGACAAAGGATGTAGAGTAATGATGAGTCCTAGTGTCCTGGTCATTAATCTATAGCAGTAACTGGAATTAGAAATATATGCTGTACTTGCTTTCCAAACCCATAAGGCATGAAGTTAATACTGAGTTCCACTAATCATTCTTTAAAAAAAAAAGAAAAGAAAAAAAAAAGATAAAATTAAAAAATAACAGAAAGGAAGTTTAAAATTTTGTCAGAGGAAATTTATTTAAAGCAAGGAAATTCATGATAGAAAAACATGATGTTTGCCAGAGTAAAAAAAAATCAGTAATATATAATTTAAAAAAACTTCCATTAGTACATAGAAAGATAGACTATAATACTTGTGATTTACTTCCACAGGACACATACACATATTTGTCTACATGCTCATAACCTTTGAACTTGTGAGACAATTCTACTGTTAAAAAGAGTCAAACAGATGAATAAGTTCACAAAGTAGTGATATGCAGTCCACAGCATAAAAAGCTATGAAAACCAATCGTTTGATAAAATATTTCACAGGATCACACCCTTAAACAAAGAACTATAGGCAAGTAAGGGCTGTTGGAAGACTCTCTCATTGGTCCTCCAGTGTAGAATGGTCAGCCCTGAAACCACACACACAGACACCCACACAGACACAAACTCAGCAGGTCATATTTATGTATTTGTGCATACAAATGGTTACACATATTACATAACAATAATAAAGAAAAAGAGGCCAGTAACATGAGAGTAGGTGAGCATTGAAGGGGCTAGGGAAAGGATAAGAAGGGAGAAAATTATGTAATTTTGTTTCAGTATATTACTAAAAATAAACACTTTAAACAAGATCAGATAACACCAACTCTTAATGGTGGTGTATAGCAAGCTGAGCAGTTTATTCACTACACACAGAAGTATAAATTGGAAGAAATATTTAAAATAATTTTACAACTACAATGAAGCCTCATCATTTCTAATCATTTAATCATTTTCATGCAATAAAGGGAAACATTTGACAATTTACACAAAATACAGTTCCAATGAGAATCTTTTGGGAGAAAAGAAAAAGTAGCCTACTTGAGTGGAATCTGTTACATTCATCTGACAAATAAAGATGACTTCATTTAGCTAGCTGGATGTGTTTTTTAACCTTTTCTTTACAAAGGACTCTTTAGAGAAGATTTTTAAAAGGAAATTTGCATTGTTTATGGACACATATGAAATAAGACTGTGGATAAGGCAGATGAACAATTAACTCATATTACAATTTTTTTCTTTTTGGGAGCAGTATAATAAAGAAAGGGGAATATTATTGAGGAGGGAAATGGTATTCACAACATGATAAAATGATAAAATGGTATTTATGGCCATTGATAAGATATATTCCTTAGCCAACTTATCAAAAAATGCTTAAAACTAATTATGTTTCTACTAGGGCTAAACATACAAATGCATCACTTTGTATGTATGAATAGTTTTTATAACTGAGATCATGGGGGAGTAGTCCTGGCTTGCCTTACACACATGCTCATTCTTCCTGAAACTCTGCAGCATTTTCTACACTTAACATGCCTCTCTAACTGGCTGATACAATTTTCTGTTTGGTATTTTGTATTAAAAATGAATCTCAAATAGTTATTATCTTATCAGCTTATAGAAAACAAGCCATTTAAATATCCTTAACCTGAAAATTGGAAGAGGTAACTATAATGAAATGAGAAATTGCAATCTAGAGTTAAGGAGACATTCAATTTTTGTTTTGATAATTTTACCGGATATTCTTTTTTATATGAATTTTCTTTCTACCTGGAATACAATGTGAGTTGGATCAGTCTAGAAAAATAAAGTGGCATTTTTACTATCAATTAAAAACCCTCAGAGTAAGCACTGAGAAGACATAAAATATAGAACTGGGCTATTCTAAATGAACACGGGTGGCCCCTGAAAATTTGATTCATTCAATATATACCTACTTAGCAGAATCTGTAGTCAGTGGATTCTGAAATTAATATAAAATTATTTCATGAAGTTTTTCTTTATGAGCAAATCAGTTCATTTCAAAACAGAAGTTTGTTCTATACAAACAAGAATTTCTGGTCAGATATATTGAACAAAAGAAGCTGGTAAGAAATCAAAATTAGGGCTGAGAGTTTCCTCAGTTAAGTGCAGACCTATGCTCTTTGTTTTGGCTTCCTTGTTACCTCCTTCCGGTTAATTGGGTTGGCTTGTCTGAATTGGTCTGCTGAAGAGACATTCCCTTGATCTATTTGCAGCAATCATGCTCATTTTGACACTCTTAAGAGTTCTAGCCTATGACTTAGGCCAAGGTGCAGGATAATTTAGGTGGGGCACTAGCAGGAGAAAGAGAAGGTGAAATTGGTTGAGGTGGAGAGACTTGACTTTAGCTCTTCATAAATGCTTAGAAAATTGGAATTCTATGACTTTGCCAGTGTTAGATTCATTATATTGCGCAGTGATTAAGCACAGTGTTTAAGCTGAGCTCTTACTGTTATATAAAGTGCCTCTGGGGTAACTCTAAATTGCAGATTTTCTACACTTTTCTCTCTGTGAGATTCTGAACTCCTATAGATAATAGCCTGTGAACAAAGCTTCTGTATGTAAAATATATTTTATAGCCCATATTTGATGAATAGCACACTCACAAAAGTACTCTTTTTAAAGGATTCATTCTGTGCCAGAAATTTTATATAAGCCATTTAATCTATGCCCAAATTCTGACAAAACAAAGGGAGATAGGAATAGATGCTGACAGGATAGAATGAGTCTAGTAATTGGCAACAAGGATGCTCATAACAAGTGTCTGTGACAGCATAAAGGGTACAATTTCAGTGTTCTGTGAACTGTGATGCCTGGCTGCCATACAACTTACAATACAGTACTTTTATTCATAGCAGAATCTAATAATGCCAGAGACTATAGCTCTCTACTATCAGAAAATATATAGCATATGCATGATCTTTCCAGGAAAATAATAATTAAGATATTCCAAATTTTAATCAAAGAGTTTCCAAATAACAGGAAAAGCATTCAGTGTCCAAACTTTTCTTACACTGTTTTTTAGTACTTGAGAGATAAAATATGTTAAAGGCCTGGAAAGATGAACCTCCAGGAAGATTTATAAAACAAAACAATATATTTAAAAAAAAAAACAAAAAATGAAAAATGACAAATTTCCTCTGATATCAAACTGGCATATTTTCTACTATGCAATAAATGAAATAAAGAATTAAAACAGTGGTTCGTCTCTTTGGCATGAGAAGGTACTCTGCAGGCTAAGGCAAAAGAAACGTGACCACCAGCCATGTCACAAAATCTCCACATACGATCTGTCCTGACTGCAAGGCGTGTTGGGGCAGTGGTGGCGCAGAACGTGTGCTACTGGGTCACAGATGACTGGTTTAACTTAAGACACACCCCCCAAGAGGGAACCCATACCGTGTATTGCCTGGATGGCCAGGAACCAGAGACTGGATAGCCCAGGGACCTAGGATAGGACCAAATACGACTGCCAAAACAAAACAAACAAACAAACAAACAAACAAAAAAAAACACAAGTAAGCAACTTCCGTAACTACTCTAATACAAAGTATAAACAAATCAAGGTGCTGTAAGTCAATGACATTTTAAAAAGCCTAGGGGAAGACAGGACAGTGAGTCACTGAACAGTTTTCAAGTCAACTTGTACCTTCAGTGGTTCCAGAAGTAGCAAAATAGAAGCCCCACAGGCACACCGATCTCCTGTAAGTAAAACGGATTTTTCTGCAGTGGTGGCAGGCACATCATGTGTCCCATGAGCAGTGCTTGCTGATGACAGCCCCGGTGCATGGCAGTGAAGTGAGTTCTGGGAGAGGTTCAGAATGCTTTCGATTCCAAGAGAATGTAGAGAGCACAGAATAGTCCTAAGTCACCATAGACATACTGGGGATGAAACTGGAGTGTGATGTCCTCTGCTCTGTTGGTTTGCTCTGGTGTGCAAATTCCACATACACTTCTTCAAATAAAAAAAAAAAATTACTCATTGTCTTAGTTAGTCTTTCATCATGGTGACCAAATACCTACGAAAAAGCAATTTGAGTGATAAAAGATATGTTCTAGCCCACACTTTCAATATTTCTAGGCAGGGATGATAGGGCAGAAGAGAGCGGAGAAATGCTCCTGTAGGGCACAGAGACAGTATAATGAGGCGAACAGGAGTTCAGGCCAAGCTGCGGCACACAAGACCTCCTTCACAAATAACTGCTGACTTCTGCTAACAGAGTAACAGTAGTTGCAACGAGACAGTATGACTGCCTAAATAAAACCTGAACAATGATACAGGAATGGGGGAAGTCTTACTTGAATTCAACCGCTGATTAAGAGCTACATGCAATTAACAAATGCTGAGAGAGTGAGACATTGTTTTTACGAAGGATGAGCCCCCCTTTTGTTCTTTATTTTAATTTTGTTTCATTTTACATACCAACCACAGTTCCTTCTCCCTCCCTTCCTCATACTCACCACCCCACCCCATCCTCACCCACCCACCATACACTCCCATGGGGAGTCAGCAAAGCCTGGCTTATCAAGTTGGGGCAGGATCAAGGCTCTCCCCACTGCTTCCAGGTTGAGCAAGGTCTCCCACCATAGGAAATAGGCTCCAAAAAGACAGTTCATGCACAAGGGATAAATCCTAGTCCCACTGCCAGGGACCCCACAAACAGACCAAGTCACACAACTATCACTCACATTCAGAGCCTAGTTCATTCTTATGCAGGCTCCCCAGCTTTCAGTCCAGAGTCCAGGAGTTCACACTACCTCGGGGTAGCTGTCTCTGTGGGTTTCCCCATCCTGATCTTGACCCTTTATTGCTCATATAATCCCTCCTTCCTCTCTTCGACTAGACTCCAGGTGTTCAGCCCAGTGCTTGATTATGGATCTCTGCATCTGTTTCCATTGGTTATTGGATGAAGGTTCTATGATGACAATTAGGGTAGTCACCAATCTTACAGGAGGCGGCCAATTCAGGCACCCTATCTCCACTGTTGCTAGGAGTCATAGCTGGGGTCATCTTTTTTGGAATCCTGGGAATTTCTCTAGACCCAGGTTTTTCCCTAACCCCATAATGGCTCCCTTTATCAAGATATCTCTTTTATTGTTTTCCTTCTCTTTCTCCCAACAGAAATTAGGCAAAGTGGCAGCCTACAGAATAGGATGAGCCCCTTTAATGGTAATCTCACACCAAATGATCAGTCCTAAAGATAGATACATATCAGCAACACTAAATGGATTCAGATGTTTGTATTTATATATTTGTAGGTAACAATAAGGGTTATGAAATAATATGGAATAAATTTGAGGCCCTAGGAGTCTCTGCCAGCCGCCACCAGGACAAGCAGCTTGTAAAGACGCCAGGAAGCCACGAGCCATGTGGCAAGGTATAGATTTATAGAAATGGATTAATTTAAGCTGTAAGGACAGTTAGCAAGAAGCCTGCCATGGCCATACAGTTTGTAAGCAGTACAAGTCTCTGTGTTTACTTGCTTGGGTCTGAGCGACTGTGGGACTGGCAGGTGAAAGAGATTTATCCTGACTGTGGGCCAGGCAGGAAAACTCTAGCTACAAATGGCGCCAGAACGTGGGGCAGGAATTTCCACCTAAAACCTGAGAAAAGATTCTAAAACGGAGCTAAAAACAGCTTCCTAATTATCTCTCTCGAATGAGCGGCAGCTTGCTGGTTTGAGCTACTTGTGGGTTCCTGGCCTGTGCACTCGACCTGCAGTATGGCGGGAATGAGGCCTCTGCAAGTGGCACATTAAGCTGCGTGATGGTACAAAACAAAAAAAAAGAGGTTTCTGGGCTAAACACTGCTTTGATAGAAGCATAGACCCATGAAGGCTCCCAGAGCTGACGGTAAACCTATCACCACCATGTTGGGAAGCTGAGGTGGGCGGAGCCAGCAGCCATAGCACCTTTCAGTCTTAGAATGCTGCAGTTTAAAGTAACAGGTTTACAATAAGACAGATTCAGATGGAACAAGGCTTTAAATGCTTTAAAATGTGTGTAAAATGTACGTAGGCTTCAAAGAGAGATAAAAAAG
>CABHPQ010143582.1:16105-34967 GCA_902168405.1 Peromyscus aztecus | reverse complement strand
CTCCCTTTATCAAGATATCTCTTTTATTGTTTTCCTTCTCTTTCTCCCAACAGAAATTAGGCAAAGTGGCAGCCTACAGAATAGGATGAGCCCCTTTAATGGTAATCTCACACCAAATGATCAGTCCTAAAGATAGATACATATCAGCAACACTAAATGGATTCAGATGTTTGTATTTATATATTTGTAGGTAACAATAAGGGTTATGAAATAATATGGAATAAATTTGAGGCCCTAGGAGTCTCTGCCAGCCGCCACCAGGACAAGCAGCTTGTAAAGATGCCGGTAAGCCACGAGCCATGTGGCAAGGTATAGATTTATAGAAATGGATTAATTTAAGCTGTAAGGACAGTTAGCAAGAAGCCTGCCACGGCCATACAGTTTGTAAGCAATACAAGTCTCTGTGTTTACTTGGTTGGGTCTGAGAGGCTGTGGGACTGGCAGGTGAAAGAGATTTATCCTGACTGTGGGCCAGGCAGGAAAACTCTAGCTACAAATGGCGCCAGAACGTGGGGCAGGAATTTCCACCTAAAATCTGAGAAAAGATTCTAAAACGGAGCTAAAAACAACTTCCTAATTATCTCTCTCGAATGAGCGGCAGCTTGCTGGTTTGAGCTACTTGTGGGTTCCTGGCCTGTGCACTCGCCCTGCAGTATGGCGGGAATGAGGCCTCTGCAAGTGGCACATTAAGCTGCGTGGTGGTACAAAACAAAAAAAAAGAGGTTTCTGGGCTAAACACTGCTTTGATAGAAGCATAGACCCATGAAGGCTCCCAGAGCTGATGGTAAATGTATCACCGCCATGTTGGGAAGCTGAGGTGGGCGGAGCCAGCAGCCACAGCACCATTTCAGTCTAAGAATGCTGTAGTTTAAAGTAACAGGTTTACAATAAGACAGATTCAGATGGAACAAGACTTTAAATGCTTTAAAATGTGTGTAAAATGTACGTAGGCTTCAAAGAGAGATAAAAAGGAATATATATATATAGTTATATAAAGAAATAGTTTTGAAAAATGAAGTCTTTAAAGAGACAATAAAGGTAGTATAAAATATAAGCCACGTAAAGATGGATATCACACAGAGAATCTGCATTGTGTTGTCTTTGGGATTCTTAACTGCAGAGAGATATTTGATTGTAAAGGAAGCTGAGTTAAACCAATATGTATATTTTAAAGATACCTTGACTTCAAAATTTGGATGTAAAGATATGTTGCTTTGGAAAGGAAGCTCTGATTTTGTTTCCACAGAAAGCCAGAGGCTACGGATTTGTTCCAGATTAAGATACATCAGGTTTGACCAGCCAAGACCACCTGAAAGGTCTCCGATGACACCATGGCTCAGATGATCCAACATCCAGAACCGTTTCAAGGCAACTGGCTCAGACGATACACCCTCACGGACTACTCCATGATCCTAAAATTTTCTTTGTGTCCCCATAAGATACAGCGCCCCCCTCCAGCAGGAAGTAGTAAGAGAAGCTACGCCCAAATTCCCAAATTATATGTAATTTACTTTGTTAAGGTTAAAACCTTCCTTTTTGAAAAAAAAAATGGGGGAAGTGCTGTGGGATGTTCTGTATGGCAAATGTGTTGCTAATAAAACACTGGCCTATGGCTAGGCAGGAAGTGTAGGCGGGACTAACAGAGAGAATAAAAAGAACAGGAAGGCAGAGGGAGTCTCTGCCAGCCGCCACCAGGACAAGCAGCTTGTAAAGATGCCGGTAAGCCACGAGCCATGTGGCAAGGTATAGATTTATAGAAATGGATTAATTTAAGCTGTAAGGACAGTTAGCAAGAAGCCTGCCACGGCCATACAGTTTGTAAGCAATACAAGTCTCTGTGTTTACTTGCTTGAGTCTGAGCGGCTGTGGGACTGGCAGGTGAAAGAGATTTATCCTGACTGTGGGCCAGGCAGGAAAACTCTAGCCACAGAGGGAATTATGTAACAATATTTTAAATTTTAGAAAACTGTTAAGAATGGTAGAAGGCCTAATCTAGAAATCTTTATATGTTGAAGTTGCTACCCATTTGATGAAAGTTTGGAGGAATGCACTCAGTAATCTCTATTTCTGAAAGCAGAGCCATGTATAATGGTGCAAATATAGTTTACTAAATGATAAATAACTCCAGCTATCCCGTATCATGGTGTGTTATCATTTTAAACAGTGAGATTTTATGGGTTTAAGTATGGATTAACTGGGTTTTCTTGAGGATAGTCATATGTAAAATTTTATATGATGTAGATCTTGGGACTCAGTTTCTTCCAACTGTATATCAAAACACATATGCACACATCATGCATTCAGGCACACAAATGCCCACACCCAGACATATACACATACTTTACACAGACACCAAATGTTCCATATTTATCTTTTTCCTAATAACAAAATCAAGGTATGGCCTGGTTTTATTCCTTCTTGAAGCTATTTATATCTCTTAGTTGAAGCAATGTGCTATCATTAAGAGTTAGCATATTTTTTTCTTGCTTTTATTTACAATGTGGTCCATATATGTTATGGCTTTGTACTGGGAAATTTTCTGAATTGCTGAACAATTTAATTTCAATTTTGAAAGGAAAGAAATTCGTACTTGCAAAACTATGAACATGGGGATTTCAGTGAGATCAGAGGGCAGATACTTTAAAGGAGACAGAATAGCAACGTCAAGGAATAAGAAGATGTTAAGGTAAAACCACACACAACATGGCTGGAAAACAAAAGAGAGGTAAGAAAGTAATGACCTCCCTCTTTGGAGGACTTGCCCTACAACCACAAGACTACTACCTCAGCCCATATTCTCTCAGACTCTAGCCCTCCCAAAGAGTGCCAAACTGAAGGCCAATACTTTACTTTCTGACATTTAAAAGGTATGAGAGATACTCAATATGTATTTAAAATATCATGGCTTAGAATGCCATACATGATAATAAATATCTATATTTCCTTTTTCATCTTTTAAAAAACTTATTTAATTTGTTCTTTTCTCCCCTTCTGGAGGGTATGATCTCTACCAGAACCTAGACCAACCCTGAACTTGCCCTGGAAGACAACCTTGGACTTAAAATTTTCCTGACTACACCTCACCTTCCAGTGCTGAATTATAGACCTGTACCATTATCCCAGCTTCTATAGTTTTTTTATGAGTATAGTAGGAATGTTTATGTTAAAACTTACAATAGTAATATTTAATTTTTCATATTTTAGTTTTGAGGTTGATTTATTTTTTTATGTTTAAATTTAAGCTTGATTTCATTTTCTAACTGTTTCTCAATACCTAGGACAAGTATTTGTTTTAAATGAATACTTGTATAACATATTGTTTATAGGATTTAATTTACAAATTATTTTATAGAGATCAGAATGATTTAATAAAAATATTTTATATTTTATTTAAAAGTTTACTTCTAAACATAATTTATGCATTTGAATTTGAGTTTCAAACATTGGTTTTTATAGTATTAGAAATAAAATGACAACTCTTGCTTTTTCCCCTGTGTCTCAGTAGACCAGCACTGCTCAAAATCCGACCATAGCTAAGAAGCATAAGTTCCCAGAGGGGCACACAGAAGGATTTTGCCTTTTCTAAAAGCAATAAGCCTTGAATAATATAAATTCTACTTTTTCCCAAGGATATTATGATGGCTTGATTTTTTTTGCTGTGTTTGAAGTAATAAAGAAATGAAGTGAAAAGCGTCTTTAATGATTTTAAAAGTTATCTTAATATTTCCTACCCACACTCATTTTCATATCATATCATATATCAGAACAGCTAATTCATAAGGGGCTCTAACAGCTGTCAAAATCTGGGTAGTAAATGGGGAAAAACATAAGACCTATCAACTTTATAATTTTTTCCAGGGGGAGGCTGATCCTTGATAATGTTTTAGCTAGTACAAAACAAAATGTAGCCAGATTTGAATACTTAAAGCAATAGAATGTTCCAAAAGAATGTTTCTAAAATGCAACAAAATTTCTATGTCTCTCCACACAACCATTTTGGATTAGGGCAGAACAGGATGGTCAGAAATTAAGAAGCAGAATGTTAACCAAGCTGAATGCAAATAGAATTCATAAACGCTTTCACTGAAGACACAGGCCATTTTTTAAGAATTCAATTTGCTTCTTCCTATTCTCATGTGGTCTTCATTTACCATGAACATTTCTTGTGTTCCCTCTCTGTTCTTGATCCAGTTGGGATCTCCCACTCCCCCAAGTTCTCTTTCCCTCGACACTCGCCCCTCATTACCCCCACTCACGTCCAGACTGTTCATGTAGATCTCATCCATTTCTCCATCATTGGGCGATTCAAGCAAAGTGCTAGAGAGGCCCACAGAAATCCACAAAGATGCCCCTACAATAGACTGCTGGCAATAATCGAGAAATAGCCCGAACTGACCTACCCTGGTGATAGGATGGCCAAACACCCTAATTGTCGTGCTAGAAACCCCATTCAGTGACTGAGGGAACTGGATGCAGATATCCAAGGTCAGGTCCCGGGTGGAGCTCCGGGCGTCCAATTGGCGAGAAGGAGGAGGGTTTATGTGAGCATGAGTTGTTGGGACCAGGGATGGATGGAATACAGGGACAAGTGGCCAAATGAATGGAAACACATGAACTGTGAACCAATGGCTGAGGAGCCCCCAACTGGATCAGGCCCTCTGAATGGGTGAGACAGTTGATTGGCTTGATCTGTCTGGGAGGCATCCAGGCAGTTGGACCGGGTCCTGTGCTCAGTGCATGAATTGGCTGTTTGAAACCTGGGGCTTATCAGAGAGGCTTGGCTCAGCCTGGGAGGAGGGGACTAGACCTGCCTGGACTGAGTCCACCATGTTGATCTCAATCCTCAGGGGAGTCTTTGCACTGGAGGAGATGGAAATGGGGAGTGGGCCGGGGGAGGGGGGCGGGGCGGGAGGGGGGAGAACGGGGGAATCTATGGCTGATATGTAAAGTTGAATTATATTGTAAAATAAAATAAAATAAATTCAAAAAAAAAGAATTCAATTTTTTGTTGCTGTTTTATTCTCTCTTTTCTATTTCCTGTTGCAGTCAGAACACTCCTTTGTGGGTTCTGTTACTGGAGACCTCACAGTTCTCTCTTCAGCTTGGGCTTGGATTCCAGGCACTGCACATCTACTAGGCACAGCTATTTTATTTTATTTATTTTATCTTTTTACTTTTAAAAAATTTTTTTAAGAAATTTTTTTTATTTATTTTACATACCAATCAAAGATCCCCCTCATCCCTCCTCCTGTCCCTCCAGCCTCCCTTTCCCAACCTATCCCCCATTCCCTCCTACAAGAAGGTAAGGCCTCCCATGGGGAGATACATTCAGTAGAGGCAGGTCCAAGCCCCTCCCCTTGTATCAAGGCTGTTCTAGGCATCCTATCATAGGGAGTGCGCTCCAAAAATCCAGCTCATGCACCAGGGATGGATTCTGATCCTACCACCAGCGAGCACCTCAAGCAGATCAAGTTACACAACTGTCTCACTATACAGAGGGCATAGTCTAGTACCATACAGGCTCCATAGCTGTTAATCTAAATTTCATGAGTTCCCACTAGTTTGGTTTGGTTGTCTCTGTAGGTTTACCCCATCATGATCTTGATGCCCTTACTCATAGAAACCCTCTTCTCTCTCTCTCTCTTCAACTGGAACTAGGCCTGGTGTTTGGCTGTGGATCTGCATCCGCTTCCATCAGTTACTAGAGAAAGGCTCTCTTGGTCCAATGAGCTATTTTAATACATTATCCAAGAAGCAGTATGTCTTGAAACTTTTACCTAGTTCTTTTGAAGTTACTTGTATTTAAAAGATTAGCTTTGGTACCACCAGGTGTGTAAGTTAGGCAAACACTATCTATAAAACTAAGTTTTCTTATACTAATAATGTAGCATAATATGGTGATTTCCGCTGTCGACTTACTAAAGAAAGATCATTTTAGAAGAGTATACACATCAAACAATATAAACTATTTTCATGATACAAAATACTGCCAACAAAGAAAAAAAGAAAACTTGAAACTTCACGACTTTATTTTAACATAAATTTTAATGACCTCTTATCACTAGAAGCTGGGATATGAAAATAAACACACATCATTATAAGTAGAACTTTTCCATTCTCTACTTCTGAAATTGGTCCTAAGTCATAACTGATACAGAAGGCCTCATTCTTCATCTACCTGTCACATATTTTCTTTGATATTGGCCAGAAATTAAGCTTCTCTGCATTTTTCAACTAGATGAAATGAAATGACTCTCATTTTCAGAGTACATATGTATTTGTGTGTTTGAAAAAATATTGATAGAAAGAAATCCAAGTAAAAGAAGAGAATTCATTAATATTTTGCAATATTTTCTATCAGTATGTTGGGATGGGGAGGCTGGGGAGATGGCAGGGGGGATGAGGGGGATCTTTGGTATATAAAATGAATAAATATTTTTTCTTAATAAAAGAATAAATAAAAACCAAAAAGTAAAATAAATAAATAAATAAATAAATAAAAAAAAAATAAATAAAATAGCTGTGCCTAGTAGATGTGCAGTGCCTGGAATCAATACTTCTAACTATAAGAGTTATGTTCATCAAAAATTGCAAAATAACAGTGAAGGGTAATAATATCAAGAGACCCATTGCCCAGCATGGCAAACATCAAAACTATGTAATATTCATAAGGGATCAGGAAAGTAGATGCTCATTTTTTGCAAGTCAGCTCAATGTTTGAAATGTGCTATTGTGACACGATTCTTATTTGACCTAAATTCTAAATGAACAAGAAGCACCAGAACAATGAATGGCCAACTACCTGGGCCCTGTCATTAGCTTGTTTGACATACAAAATTAAAGATCCCATTCATTATGTTTTTTAGGTCTAGTTCTTTTTCTAAAGCAAGGAAAAAGATATTCATTAGGTAGAAACTGTCTCAACATTTCAATACCATATACGAACTTCTTTTCTCCAAATTTTCACATGTGTCAATATTGTCATATATAGAGATATATTCATAGTTCAATATCGTTAAGACTTTTGTGGGGATTTTGTTTTGCACTAATTATATTTGTTTTATTATTGTCAACTGATTTACTAACAATTTGACATACTGATAGTTGGAAAACATTGCAAAATATTAATGAATTCTCTTCTCTCACTGTATTTCTTTCTATTGACATTTTTTCATACACACAAATACATAAGCACTCTGAAAATGAGAGTCATTTCATTTTATCTAGCTGAAAACTGCAGAGAAGCTTAATTTCTAGCCAACATCAAAGAAAATATGTGACAGGTAGATGAGGAATGAGGCCTTCTGTATCAGTTATGACTTAGGACCAATTTCAGAAGTAGAGAATGGAGAGGTTTACTTATAATGATGTGTGTTTATTTTCATATACTAATCAATCTCTACATCCAGCTCCTCTAATCTTTCTTTTTGGTATGATTTACATACTCTTTTTAATGTAACAGAGAAATCCTTAAGTAAGAATACATGCAGTCAAGTCGATTATTAGTGAAGACAAGTAAGTGGATTTTAGCAAAGGACAATGCACTACTCATTACAAGGGCTAATATCACATATCTCACTTTGCAGAAAAACCTCTCCAGTGGGGCAGATAGATGTGAGCAGTTAGGAATCGGTGTTTTGTTGTGGTATGAAGTTAAAAGATACATAAAGAATTTTCCAGTGGAAGTTGAGGAGCCAAATAATGCATTTCCTAATTTTAGCTATGTTATTAGTTATTCCCATTTTGTCCCCCTGTTCTGAATGTACCCTTCAAAAATTGCTCTGGGATAAATGTAATTGCTCCAAATATTTCTTCTTTGATATGGCATGCTATTAAGCTTTCTCACTGGGTAGATTCAAACTACTCTCTTTGGACAGGATGAAAGGATTGTTCTGTTAATTATGGCGTGTGAGACTTGAGAACAACCTTCCTACAGAACCATGAAGAGTAGGAGGCTGTCTGCCTGATGAGTGGGCAGAGAGGCTTTACACCGTCTAACCAATGAGGAGACTGCCTGACGCTTTGGAGCCTGTAGTCGTTCTACAACCTTCTGCACAGTCTGCTTACACACTTCAGCCTGACCGCCCATCAAGCTGCCCCTTCTTCAAGCACACTCAGAGCCTGTTTGCTCAGAAAGTCACTGTGTCTACCAGTGCCTGTATACCCAGTGCTCCCTTTTAACATGTATTAGCTACCTTTTCTCCACCACCTGTGTTCCAGTGAGTGGCCTGTGGTTCTTTTGGAAACAACATATAACTGTTACCTGTTCCCCAAAAGAAATATGCTAAGGGTTGAGATACATCTTAAAGATCTGAGGTTCAACCTTTCCACTGTTCCTTAAATACTCTCCTTTGTTGAACTTCTTTCTATACTATTTTCACTCTTTTATCTGTCCCCAACCACAAATTTCCCCTATTTAAACTCTCATGCTGTTTGTGTATCCCAACAATATCAAGAGTAGTAAAAGTTAATGTAGATTATACGAGGTATAAGAATATAATGTAACCAGTTGTAAACTCTCTCAAGCCTTGTTATTTTTGTTTTTGCCTGTTGTTCCTCATAAATAAAAATGAAAAAAGAAACCCCAAGTCACACGTTTTGTATAAGAACAACTCCCATATTACTAATTGGGGTAGTGGAAACACTCATTTCCTCCCTTATCTGTGGTATTGGGAATCTGGAGTAATTAACTTCTAGAAAACAATATGGCTATAAAATTCAATAGTATTTGTTTGTCTACTGAAACAAAATCCAAACCATAAAAATCTCTGTTTCAGAATCTTTACTCAGAGAAAGACTTTATAGAGATGATCAAATTCAGCCACTCCATGAACAGTGTTCCTTGCAATAACACATCTCAATATATTCCCCCTGGCAAGGAGGACTGGAAAGCATACCAGAAAGGAAGACTCATTATTGGCTTAGTTTTGTGAACTTAGAGTTTTGTTTTGGAAGTATTTCATTAATATATACTAAATATTTTGCTAAATGTATAGTGATTAAATATTCATAGACTTTATTAGTATAACTAAAATTAAAGGATTTAAAAAAATTTAAATACTATTATTTATATGGTCTATTAATGACAGAGATATATTTAATATAGAAACAGTTAGAAATAAAATGAATTTGCTGTATGACCCATCGTATCTTTAAAACTATGGCACTCCAAGAGCAGGAGAGATAGCTGAGCACTGAAGAGGGCTTGCTATTCTTGCAGAGGACCCAAGTTTTGTTCCCTGTACCCATGCAAATAAGCTTTAAAGTGCCTATAATTTCTGCTCTCCTGGACCCAGTGCCCCACCACCTTTTTAGCTCCATTAGTACCCACACTTAAGTTCATTTATCTATACATAGGCATACATAAATACATATTTAAAAATATAGTGCTTCAAATTGTGTTAATGAGTCCCTTGATACATCTGAAGTTTGATTTTCTCTTTTACCTCTTTTAAAAAAAAGGAAAATGAGCCCAATGATTGTAAAAATAACCAACTCAAATATACAGAGAATCACTGAAACATTGAAGAAATCCATTAGCAGATTATATGATATCTCCTATTTTTATTTCATATCATATCTCTGTGTATTAGTAGTGTTATAATTTTTAACAGTTTTACAGTGTTTAATATGCTATTAAGAATTTTATTGCTATAAAGTATTCTTTGCCCGTGCCCCAGACATCAAAAGCTGAAGTTGGGTGCTTTCAACACATGCCTCTGTCTGTTTGCAGCTGATAAGGGAAAGGAGGACAAAGGCCTGATTCTGTGAAGCCATGTATGGACCTCTGACATTACATATGCCATTGTCTCCCTTCCTTTGATCTTGTGTCTCCTTGTGTTTAAACATTCCTATTAAGGAAATTCTCCAAATGTGCTGTCTCATAGGATTTGTTTATCACTGTTAACTAAAACAGACAAAAAGCATCATTGATGGATGTGGAGATGATGCAGGTTCACCCAGTCATCCTAAGAGTCCATGTTTTGGAAATTGAGTGACTGAAACAATGCCTGAGGTCCTGAGAATTTTTACACCACAGTAAATTCACAGAGAGAGAGAGAGAGAGAATACAGAGACTATGTAGTGAGAGAATGTATCAAAGAGAGACATTGGCTTACAAACACATGAAGTGGTTGATCAGCTTGTCTTGAACAAAATTAGAAGCCAAGAAAAGTCTTCCTATGTATTGATGCTTGTATTTATAAAACTTTATTATGGTTTGGGGACATTATGCTGTTATTCTATTTAAAATATATTACTGGCCCAGAGATAAGAGTGAGAAAAATGCTATTATAGAACTTCAAATAACATTATATTAAAAACAAAGTGCAGTGGTTTGCATCTAATGTAAACTGTATAATTCATATAAATCAGCAAGTATAAGTGTCCAAGAAGATTTGTGAAAATGCTGAAACTGAGTTTATTGTCTTAGGAAACTACAGTTCCTAATATCTGCTGTAGCCTCCTACTGAATTTTTTCTAACTAATGCAATAAAACTACAATTTCTTTATTTTGTGTTTCATGCTGACACAATGGTAAATATATTAATATGTTATAAATATTACTCTTGAGCATGTGTTTTTTTCAGTTAACATAATTGCTAAAGACAGAAAAGTTAATGAAACTAAAGTTTTAAAAATATGTCCTTATATATCTAAGACAAGTAGATAAAATGATACTATTAAGACCTTTATAATGTCTAACACCATATTAATCCTAAATTGTGTTCCATAAGAGAGAACACATACATGTTTATCATTACTTTTTCAAGTTATATTATTAGGCGTTTAAAATATGAATTAAATAGCCAGAAAGAGTAATTGCTATCATTAGGGTACTGTTGTACATATTTCCCCGCAGAGTTTAAGATTCTCTGATAAGCAGAATATCTATATTTCATGTGAAAGAACCCACCATGTTCTGTCTGTCTGATGAAACGCATGCTCCCAAGCTCCTGGAACAGAGCACAGTTTTCTTCGCTTGGCATTATCTGTGCTGTAAAAATTTTAGAAAGAAGTGCTTCAGGACCAATGCTACCGGGGAAGCAACTCTGTGGGCACATGAGGCATCCCTCTACAGGAGTAAATAGGAAGGGCCTGCCAGGACGCACTTGGCTGGGCTAATGCAAGACAGCATTTCACAATTATCTGTGTGGATTTCAGGATTCAGCGAGTAAGGCAATACTGAAAAAAAAAATTGATACAATGAAATCGTGACAAATGGTTACGTAGACAGCAACTTGTGTCACTCCTACCTCATAATAATGAGGGAGGAGATAATAAGCTATTTCTTCAGATCATTCCATTGCATTAATTTCCTCCAAGTGGTGTTGTATAATATACAGTTTGTGTTCTGACAAATAAAGCTTGCCTGGAAATCAGAAGGCTGAGCTGTTCACTAATTAACCATAGAAGCTTGGTGGTGGTGGCACACACCTTGGATCCCAGCACTTGGGAAGTGGTGACAGGAATATAAGGTGGTTGGAGACAGGATCTTGGCCCCTTTTTGTTCTGAGGACCCTGAGAGGTAAGAAGTCACTATTGGCTGCTCCTTTGCTGATCTTTAAGGTTATCACCCTGATATTTGACTCCTGGATTGTATTGATAAGACTAATTAAGATCATACTTCAAAGTGAATTCTCTCTTTGATCACTCTTAAGAGTACACTTAAATGGCTGTTTGACTTATGAAAAATTTCTAATCAAGAAACATAAAAATGCAATATCATCCTGTGGATTGCAACATGCCCTTGGCTAGATGCAAAATTAAAAAGAAAAATGTCAGGGATACTCTTCACTAAGAATTCTCTCTTTACTTCCACCTAGATTGTGTGCATTTAATGTTATTTTGAAGAAAAAGCCTTCAAATGTTTGAGGTCTTACATTGAAAATGCAATACTGTATATTAAATCAATGTAATATCAAAGAGCTTGTGTTAGACAAGTGGTGGAGAAAGTGAGTCTATTCATGCGGTTATATTTACCATAAATTGCCTAAAATGTGAGATGCTGTAAAATAACACTTATTAACTGGCGTAGATTAGTTGCCATAATAAAGAAAGCTATATTACAATCATTTAAAAATCCTTATTTCTAATCTGGAACAAGGGTAGTCTCTCAGATTCTGTATCCCTGAAGAAAACTATCACTTCTTACAGCAGCAGCCATCAGATGAGAATAGCTTCATAGTTAGTGGTGGGATTTTGTAGCTGAAGATTTCCTGGACCTGCCTGGCCCACGGTCAGAACAAATCTCTCTCATCCGCAAGTTCCACAGCTAAGTAAACACACAGAGACTTACATTACTTATAAACTGTATGGCCATGGCAGGCTTCTTGTTATCTAGTTCTTACATCTTAAATTAACCCATTTCTATAAATCTATACCTTGCCACATGGCTCATGGCTTACTGATATCCTTACATCTTGTTTCTCATGGCAGTTACAACTGGCACCATCTCCCTGCCTCAGCCTTCCACTTCCTAGAATTCTCCTCTCTCTTTGTCCCACCTATACTTCCTGTCTGGCTACTGGCCAATCAGCACTTTATTTATTAACCAATCAGAGCAACACATTCCCAGCATAGAGAACATCCCACAGCAGGATTTCATGATCCACTTTCACATCCAGCATGGCGTAATCTTGTGCAGGCCACACAATTATGTACATCCAGTCACAGCTGCTGTGAGTTTATCTGCAACAGCCCGGTCATGTCTGGCAGACACAAAGTTAATGCAGATGCCCACTATCCCAGCCTCTTCTAATCTTTCTGCCACCTCTTACATAAGGATCCCTAAGGCTTCTGGTTTGGAAGTCAGCAATAGAGGTCCCATTTAGAACTGTGCCCTTAATAATCTCATATTCTCCGTACATTGATAAATCATGGGTCTCTGTGTCTATTGCTATCTAATCCTAAAAGATGTTTTTCTAATGAGGGTTGAATGATGCATTAATCATTGGGTGTAAATATAAGAACATAGGAGTGGTATAGCACTATGTCAATAGTAATACAGAATAACAGTTTTAGGTTCTTCCCAGGAGCTGTCTATGAACTGGTCATCCACATGTTTAGGATCAGGTTAGCGATACTAGGCATAAAGAAGAAACTTTTAACTGCAATCAGAAACTACTTAGCATAATAATGATGTCACTATTTCAAAAGTAGGCATACCTTTCCAGGAGAGTTGCTATTGTAGCTCACAGGGTTCACAAGTGAGTAATGCTGATGATTACTTTTCTCCCCTTGTAGCATACACAGAACTTTCCAGCACTATGAAACTAGTAGGAATGAAACTTCCATGTTAGTGCCAGCTTACCATTTTCATGTAGAGATTGATTCCTCTATGTTAACTCACTAATCAACAGTTTTGAAAGAGGTAATATATACCTGGCATTGGGATTTTCATGTACTAGTCTATGATGTCTTGGAGAAGCATTGTACCATCGTGTTTAGATTAACTCCATTTAAACTACACAATGTACACATGTACACACACACAACAACAACAACAACAACAACAACAACCAATCTCATTCTATGGTCCTTCCCTTGAAATACCTCCACATACCCCTTTAATAATTTTTAAGTTCTATGGGCACTCCAATTAAGACATACCTTTGTATAGATTTAAAGATGGCCATCACAAATGACAAAGGTATATTCATGCACTCTAATCCCAGCACTTGGAAAATAGAGACAGGTTGATTTCTGTAAGTTTGAAGCCAGCCTGATCTACAGAGCAAGCTCTGGGGTAGCCAGGATTATATAGACAGACCCTGTCTCAAAACCAAAGACAAAGAACTTCTGCTGTTTACCTTTCTTTGTCTAGGTTCCTTCACTCAGTATGTTTTCCACTTATTTACCTTCAAATTTAATAACTTAGTTTTCCATGACAGGATGGATATGCAAATTTTTAATTTCCCTGCCTATTATGAATAGAGTAACACTAAACATGAATAAACAAGGATCTCTACAGAATTATACAGTACACTTAGGGATAGGCCCAGGCAGGAATGTTATAGCTGGACCATAAGGTAGGCCTAGTTCTGGCTTTCTGAGCAACATCTACACTGTTTTTCATAGTGGTTCACCAGTCTGCATTCCCATCAACAATACCTAAATGTTTCCATTTATCAATATTGTTAGATTCATCACTTGTCATTTAAAAATAATTAGTTTTTCTTAGCAGGTTAAGTGGAAATCTCAGGGGTGTTCTTCATTTCTCTAATGGCTAAGGGTGTTGATCACTTAGAAGAAATATCTCTCAGTCACTGTAATTGTTTCTTTGATTAACTATTTAATAACATGACAGGAATTGCAATTGAATTGCTTATTTCTTGGTACTTAAGTATTTTTTAAACTCTTTTATATGTTGCTGTGAGCTTGTTGAATTTTTATTATTTTAGACATGTCCTTCTTATCTCTAGATCATTCAAGTCAATTACCATGAAAGAATGCAGGACTTTGTCAAAGATTTTTACTGTACCTAATTATATGGTAATGTGGTTTTTGTCTTTGAGTTTATTTATGTCATGAATTATACTTATCAAATTATATACGTTGAATAATTTTTGCATCTCTGATGCAAAATCTGACTTACTCATAGTGGGTGGGTGATATTTTTGGTGTGTTCTTGAATTTGATTTGCAAGTATTTGATGAGGAATTTTGTGTCTATGCTCATCATTGAGACTGAGCTAAAATTATCTTTGTAATTACTGTTTTGTCTCTATCTGATTTTGAAATTGAGGTAATATTGGTTTCATGAAATAATTTATAAATATTCCTTCTTTTGTATTATATGTGATAATTTGAGGAGTTTGGGTGCTTTTTTTCCCCGTTGAATTTCTGATGTGTTTCTGTATTGAGTGCATCTGGTTCTGAGCTTGTTTTACTTGGGAGATGTTAAATCACTACTTCTGTATCCGTAGCTGAAGTTTTCCCGTGTCCCACCTGGTCAGCAGCCGCTCAGACCCAAGTAAACACACAGAGGCTTATATTAATTAAAACTGCTTGCCATTAGTTCAGACCTACCACTGACTAACTCTTACAGTTAAACTCAGCACATTTCTGTTAATCTATATGTTTCAATGTGTTTCATGGGTTTCTCTGTGTGCTATTACATGCTGATCCCTGGATGGTGGGCTGGTATCTCCTGATTCAGCCTTCCACTTCCCAGAATTATCCTTGTCTGCTTATCCTGCCTATACTTCCTGCCTGACTACTGGCTAATCAGTGGTTTATTTATCAACTAATCAAACCAACACATATTCACAGCATACAGAATATCTCACAGCACGTATCATTTGTTGTTATGGAGCTGTTGAAATTATTTACTTCACATTGATTTAGCTTTGGTAGGTTATGTACAATTATAAATTCATCCATTTGTTTTAGACTTTTCAGTTTAGTGAAATATAAATTTTTAAAGTATGGTTTCCCCCTGAATATTCTCTGTATCTTTTGTAGTGTCTTGAAAATCTCTGATTCTAATAATATGGATCTTATCTCTATTTTTGGCAATTATCAAAAGGGAAGACTAGGGATTTGACCTTTAAACTTTCATTAAATCTGCCCACTAAATATCTTATTATTTTGGCAGGTTGACTCTGAGCAAATTAAAACTGAAGCCAATGATCCCATTGTTTCATCAACTAATGTAACTTATTTTTCCTCTTAGAATCATCTTCTTGACTGTCATCAAGATTCTCTATGTTGAAAGGTGCTCAGCATATTTTGTTGTCAAATGAATTTTTTAAAAAAGATTTATTTATTATGTATACAATGTTCTGCCTGCATGTATGCTTGTACACCAGAAGAGGGTACCAGATCTCATTTCAGATGCTTGTGAGCCACCATGTGGTTGCTGGGAATTGAACTCAGGACCTATGGAAGAACAGTTAGTGATCTTAACCTCTGAGCCATCCCTCCAACCCTCACCTCCAAGAATTGTTAATGATAAGCATTTTGATGTGAATTCTATGAACTCTCGTACTTTAATAGTAAAGCAAATATACTTTCCAAAGAAGGATGTTAAGGTCACAAATTATAATTTATACAATATAAATTTATACTTTTAAAAATGTAACATCATACAAACTTTTCAGTCTGTTTCAGTTGCAAATAGAATATTGAGCATTAATAAATAAAATGTAACTCATAATAGATTCTGCATTTATTTCATAAAAAGCAGAATTCTTTTGAGCTATTTTTGGGCAAGGTTTAAGAAAACCTTGCTTTCAGACATCACTTCTACTTCAAAATCTACAATATAACCTTAAAATTACTGACAGATAATATTTTACCAAAGTATCATAATTTTTGCTTCTTGGTTTTAAACATAAATAAGACATTCCATATTTCCTAAAGTTTGCTAAAATTATATTTGATAGCAACCTCTATGTCCAGAAACGTATCATCATTGTGACCTATGTTTGATGAAAATTTATGCACAAAATTATTTGAATATATTTTTCATTGTCATTACTTGACTAAACAACTTTAATTTTATTTGCACAAATCTCCTGTAATCATCAGGTCCTTAGTTTAAAGCTTCTATGTTTTATCTCTTCAGAAAATTAACCCTGAACCTATACTTCATAATTTAATGAAGGATTAAGAACTCTAATTAGCATTCATATAATGGGTGTGGCATATATCAGAATGAGCCTCTAACTGCCTGAGTTGCTAAAATGAAAAATGTGTCTCTCTTTGATAAATTATACAGTAGAAACTATATTTTATATATATATGTATGTATATATATGAAGGAGCGTTAAATGTAGTTGCCAAATAATGCAAGTGGCAGAGTTCCAATTAGCCATCTCTTGTCACCAAACAAAGCTTCCAGGACCAGGATTGAATCACATAGAATTGAATTGTTGGCCAAAGGGGTTCCAAGGAAATCTTCAAACAATTTAGGTTACTGCCAAGATTATAGGTTGCTTTTCACAAATTGACAGCAAGGCCCTCTTGCTAAAGACAACACCTGCACAACTCATAAGCTGGTATTAACACAGAGCCTTGTCCTCCATGTTCCAGTGTCCTTGGTATAGGAACATACTCTGAATACTACCAAAAGAAAAATGTAAACATCAAGGCAGTCATAAAACCTTTATTTCCAATGGTGTATTCCCTGCGAGATATGCTAGTGCAATGGTGGCACAAAGCTTGTTTAAAACACAAACCAATAACTGATTTGACGTATGGCTCACCCCAGGAGAATGAACTCATACCTGACATTGATTGGGTGACCAAGAACCTGAGACTAGATGATCCTAGGGACCTAGAGTAAAACCTAATAATACTAGTTCAAAATAATTGTAGTGATAAAATAACCCCTAATGATATTCTGCTTTGTTCATACATCAGTGCCGTGTTCAGCTATCATCAGAGATTTTTTTCTGCAGTAGTTGGGAACAAATATAGAGACCAACAATCAGACATTAAGCAGAGAGTGAGAGAACTTGAAATACTCAGCCCAGAATGGGATGTCTCCATCAAATCCCTTCTGTCAGAGTTTAGGAAACTAGTGGAAGAAGAGCCAGAGGGGATGGCTGATATGAAAACAAGAGCCTCTAAACCAACATGAGCAAAGCTGGTATAAACTCACAGAGACTGAAGGGGCATGCACTGGGCCTGCCTGGGTCTGTACCAGGTCCTCTGCATATACATTATGGTTTCCAATTCATTGTTTTCATGGGATTCCTGAGTATGTGAACTAGTGGATCTCTGATTCTTTCACCTTCTCTTGGACTTGTTTCTTTCTGTTGGTTTGCCTTGTCCAACTTTGATGTGATAGTTTATATTTTATCATATTATATTTTGTTTTGTTATATTTAAAAAATGAGTGAATGAATGAATGAAAACATTGCCACTGGTGTAAAAGTTAACAACTGAGCTGGCATATATATATATACTTTCTGGGAAAAGGAAAATCTATTTTCTCCGCTTGAATGATACTGAGTATATCAATCACTCCAGGACAGGAGTAGTAGACCAACATACAAGGGACTCCACCTTTTTTGTATTTGTGCTTTTGTTTTGCTACAGTTTGTGTTGTTGGCTGTTCTCTACTTTTTGACTCTTTATCTTTTGGGGGGCTTGCCAGCCACCCAGTTACCAAATAAATATACATGGGGGCTTAATCTCATTTATAAATACCTGGCCTTAGCTTGGCTTATTTCTAGCCAGCTTTTCTTAAATTGTCCCACCTACCTTTTGCTCTGGGCTTTTTCCTTTTCTACTTCTGTAATCTTACTTTCACTCTTACTCCATGGTAAGCTGAGTGGCTGGCCCCTGGTGTCTTCTCTCCTTTTCTTGCTCCTTGATTTTGCCTTCCAGATTTCTCCTTTTACTTATTCTCTGCCAGCCAGTCCCAGCAACTGCCTCCCTATTGGCCCTTTAGCTTTTTATTTGACCAATTACCTGTTACAGACAGGCACCGTAACACAGCTTCACAGAGTTAAACAAATGCAACATAAAAGAATGCTACAACAAGTTTGGAGGGGTTTTTTTTGGGGGGGGGTGTTTTATTTTTTTCTTTGTTTGGGGAGGAGTGTTGTTTATTTGTTTTAGTTTGTTTTATGAAAAAACACTTAAAGTTGGGTGGGTAGGGAGAGGTAATCTGAAAGAACTCATAGTAGGAGAAAAATATGATTAAAATATATTTAAATTTAAAATTGTCTTAATATAAAGGTATAATAAAAATGAAAAAAAGAAACAGTATTCAAGGAGTCTATTTTGTAGACTTCTTTTACTTATATTTAGACTATGTTAAATTTCCTATATCTGCTGTGGACTAGTTATTCTATCTATCTATCTATCTATCTATCTATCTATCTATCTATCTATCTATCTTTCTATCT
>CABHPQ010143581.1:0-11426 GCA_902168405.1 Peromyscus aztecus | reverse complement strand
TCTCACAGCCTTTTCTCCCAGGTGTCTCCGTGTCTCTGCTTTTCTAGTTCTGACGGCAAGCTGTCTCTCAGTTTCCCTCTGCTTGATTTCCCTGTTTACTCTTGTTTCTGGCCACACAAGGGCCTGTAACCTTGACCCGATGCTGGTCTGTCATTAAGAGCTCCTGTGAGCTCCTTAGGGCGAGGAGTCACTTTTAGGGAGCACTGCGAACTCCCTGCACCCCCTCACACATAGCGTGGATGCCTTTGTGTCAGCGGGAGCACTGGTAGACTGAGATGTGCAAATGTGTCTGGGTCTGAGTGTGTCAGGGTGACGACTGCAAGTGACTGTATCTAAGAATATGAGTCTGAGGGTAGCCGGGACTCCAGTGTATCTGGCACCAAGGGATCAAAGGCATTTCCTGGTGCTGAGGCCCAACGGGTGGAGGGGAGAATAGAAATGGCTGGAACTTCCAGGGAAGGGGGGAACTGGACTCTGGCCTTTCCTTATATTCTCCAGTGTGAGGCCTGTTTTCCCCTGGAAACACAGCCAGCTGTACGCGTAGGGAACATTGGTTGGAGAATGGAAAGAATAGGAATGAGTGTGTGTGTGTGTGAATTTTTTTATTGTGCCCACATGTGTTCAAGTGACTATCCTTGTGTTAGTTAACTGTATCCAGCCAGTCCCTGAGTAGCTATGGTTTCGGTGGCTCTTCTGACGACAGGGATAGAGGCAGAAGCAACCCTCCTCTCCCTCTTGCTGGTCCTGGCTGTGTCTTTGGCTTCCTTTTCCAGCTTGAGGGGGGCAGCCTCTTCCCTTCCCAGGCCCTGGGGTGGGAGGGAAGGAGAGAGGAGGGAAGAAGGGGTGGGAGGAGGGGGCCTGGCTAGGGGTGGCTAAGCTCAAGGCCCAGAGGGGGCGGGGCAGAGCATGGGAAGGAGGGGGTGGTTCTGGGGTCCCAGGACTGAGTGGAGACAGTGCTGTAGCCTGGAGGAGGAAGTCTTGGAGGCCATGGACACTCAGCCACTGTGATTATCGAGGTAGGGTGAAGCTGAACAGGGTGAATGGGGCTGGGGACCCTGGGGTGGGCCAACAAGACATTCAGGGTGACACAGATATATCTGTGAAGGCCGCATTCTGTTTTACTCTGGAGGGGTCCGCTGGCACTCTGACTAAGGCCTTGCCCTCTGCCCCTTCCTTGCTACCTTCAATCTGCTGCTGGGTCTCCAACCCAGAGTCCTTTCTCCCAGCACCCCGCTCCTTCCCTGCATGCACATTTCTCAGACTTTGAGTTCCTGCTGCTCCCAATCCAGACCTCTTGCACACTGGCCCCCACTGCTGTCGCCTTTGGTCCTGAACACTTTTCTCCCCCGCCCCACTTGCTGCTGTGGCCCCCACACCAGGCGCCTGCTCCTGCAGGCTCCCAGCTCCCCTCCCTTCTCCGCCACCCTGTCTCCATCTCCATCTGCTGGCTCCTCGCCTGTTCTCAGCCTCTGGCAGCAGCCAGGGCATCTGGATCCGCTTAATTCTGCAGCCCCAGCCTGCACCCTAGCTCTATCCAGCCTCACAGGCTTGAGACCAACAAGATTTCAAGGCAGGCCCATCTGAGTGGCCCAAGTACTAGAGTAAGAAGCCAGGCCCAGGCGAGAGGCTTGGGCGCCAGAGCAGGCTAGGCCTCATGTTGCGATTATAGGGCACATTTGGACCCATCATGCCAGCTCCCTATCTTAGGGTGATGAGGTCTCATCTCATTATTTGCTGTATGTTGGCCAGAGGCAGTAATTAGCCTTGGTCAGGTTGGTGGCGAATGCCAGAATTCCCAGCAGCTGGATTGTATGGGTTAACGGGAGTGGCTGAGCCATTGCCAGTCCTTGGTGCCAGGGGTGGGTGCCAAAGGTGATGTGTATGTGTGTGTATGTGTGTGTGGGGGGATGCTGGCATAGTCTGTTGCCTCTGGCTTTTGTTCTGGGCCCTAAGCCCAGGACTGAGATGAACTCTGTGTGTGTGTGTGTGTGTGTGTGTGTGTGTGCTCCCGTGTGTGCACATACACACACAAGGACAAATATATATTGCACTGGGTATATGGTGGAAAGGGGACTTCAGGTTAGAGTCCTCAGTCATTTCCAATAGCTTCATTTCTCCTGATGCTTCAGTTTTCCTTAAGGAAGCTCCAGCTCTGGAGAGGATGAGCCAGGTTCCTAGCTCATCGATGGGCAACTCTTTTTTTTTTTTTTGGATACATAGAGGTAAACTTTTATTTTTAAAGGAGCGTTTACATTCTGGCCTGGGATGATCAGAAACAGCAGACCGTCAGGAAGGACATAGCTAGCAAACCCTACTCACACTTCAGAAAGCAGCCAACTAATTTATCCCAACAAAAACTGGCAACTCATGTTAAGGAATGCTTGGTGGCAAAACATGTGCCTAGAATACACAAATGATGGGCAACTCTTAAGCCTCCTTTCCCCCCACAGATGAGCAGCAGCTGCTCAGGGCTGAGCAGGGTCCTGGTGACTGTGGCTGCAGCCCTGGTGTCTTCCTCCTCCCCCTGCCCCCAGGCCTGGGGTCCTCCAGGTAAGAAAATGCCACTCTGGGACCCCCTTAGGAGACTTGCTGTTCTCACTCTGGCCCATTCCTATGGCCTAATCCCCCCACCATTTCTGACAGCCTGGGTCCCTTCTCTATCTTGTCCCCTGATCCCCATCATGCTTTGACATAGTGACCCCCTCCCCCACACCCAGGGCTTAGCAGCTTGCCCCTCACCCTACCAGTCTCATAAATGGGAGGGGAGTACAAAAGAAGGGCTTCACCTCAGGAATGCCCTTCACAGGGGTCCAGTATGGGCAGCCTGGCAGGTCCGTGATGCTCTGTTGTCCTGGAGTGAATGCTGGGTAAGTGTTCACCTACCTGCCGATCTCATACTCATGATTCTTTCTTGACCCTGTCCAGACCTCATGTTCCCTCCTGTACTTGCTTCTTCTGGCCACGATCCTTGCCTCTCTGTCCTAACCCTCCGACTGTTCTTATTCAGTAGAAAATTCAGCCAGTGTTGGGGATGTAGCTTAGAGTACTTGACTGGCATGTGTAAGGCCTTGGGCTCGATACCTAGTATCAAAAAATCATCAATTAGTTAACTAGCCAGTATGTTTGAGTTCCTGCTATGTGCCTGGTCTATTGTCGGCTCTGAGGTAACAGCAAGATGCACGTCCTCAAGAGCTTTCATCCTGGTAGGGAAGACAGTAAGCACTCAAGAATCTTGCTGGGTCAAAAAGCAGCAGCCACACACGTACAGGTTAGAGTAGACGCACTCCTGACAGAGGCAACAGCTTGCGAAAATGCCCTGAGGTGGGAATGGCCTCAGTAAGGAGGAGCAGAGAGAAAAGAATGTGGCCTGTGGGGAAGGAAGGGTGAGGTGATGAAGGAAAAGAAGGCAAAAGTTAGTCCACAAGGGCCCTTCTAAAGGGAAGAGAATTGGGGTTCAGTCTCTTCCTTCTTGTTTTTATTTTATTACTTTATCTATTTATTTTGACACCTGGGAGTGGTCTGGAACTTGCTATGTAGCCCAGACTGGCCTTAACCTCATGAGCCTCCTCCTCCAGCCTCCTGAGATGATGGGCATGCACCACCACACCAGGCATGGGATTGTGGTTTATTGCAAGTGTGCTCAGAAGCTCTCGGAGAACAGCTGCATGGCCTGACTTAGTCTCTCCCTTTCATCACTTCATCTCGCCTTCAGGACCCCAGTGTCCTGGTTTCGGGATGGGGAGTCGAAGCTGCTTCAGGGACCCGACTCTGGACTAGGACACAGACTGGTCTTGGCCCACGTGGACAGCACTGACGAGGGCACTTACACCTGCCAGACCCTGGATGGTGCATCTGGGGGCATGGTGACCCTGAAGCTGGGCTGTGAGTTAGGGAAGGGGGCAGTGAGGAGCCATCGGATTCCCAAGGGAACCTGGGACCTGCGCAAGCCCTCTGGGATAGGGAGGAGCTAGGGATGCCTCAGTCTTCAACTGTGCCCCCTGTCTCCAGTTCCCCCAGCTCGTCCCGAGGTTTCCTGCCAAGCAGTGGACTATGAAAATTTCTCCTGTACGTGGAGTCCTGGCCAGGTCAGCGGTCTGCCCACCCGCTACCTTACTTCCTACAGGTATGTGTGCCTGAGTGTGCAAGGGGGGATGCTGGCGTGATATGGGTGTGGCAGGCAGGGAGGGAAGTACGGACAACTTATCAGAGAAGGCAGGGGGCCCCTCATTTCCTCCTGACCTCAGATGACACCCTTTCTGTCAGGAAGAAGACCCTGCCAGGAGCTGAGAGTCAGAGGTAAGACATGGGAGAGAGACACTGGGGATTCTAACTTGTGACTTATTTGCAAAACCCAAGACCATATCCTCCCTCCTAGGGAAAGTTCATCCACAGGGCCTTGGCCATGCCCACAGGACCCTCTAGAGGCTTTCCGATGTGTGGTCCATGGGGCAGAGTTCTGGAGTGAGTACCGGATCAACGTGACTGAGGTGAACCCACTGGGTGCCAGCACGTGCCTTCTGGATGTGAGGTTACAGAGCATCTGTGAGTACCCCAACCCCTGGCCTCCTTCCGATTCCCATCACAGAGACTCCAGACAGACTCACATCCCCGCCCCCAGCTTCCAGTCCAGTCCTTGGTTGACTACAACCAAGTAGTCATGGAGATGGGTTCTGTACACACTCTAGAGCAGTGGTTCTCAGCCTGTGGGGTCACACATCAGATACCCTGAATATCAGTGTTTACATTACGATTCATAGCAGTAGCAAAGTTACAGTTATGAGGTAGCAATGAAAATAATTTTATGACTGGGGCTTCTCCACAACATGAGGAACTGTATTAAAGGATCACAGCATTAGGAAGGTTGAGAACCACTGTCTAGAGGCTGCTGCCTCTACCCACAAGTCCTTGGCTGCCTGACTGACTCCTGCTTCTAGGCCCCATGCTGAAGGCAACCCAGTCTCATGCTCTGTCCAGGGGAAAGGCTTGCTGGTCCTTTTCCTTCTTGATCTGAGTGTGGGAGGGGAGAAGGCAGTAACACTTAGGTTGGAATTTGGGTCAGTGAATCTTCTGTGGATGGTAAGTTTTATATCACTCAAACTTATCAAAATCCTGCTGTTGGATTGCTGCTTATTTTATAACAAGGATGACAGACAGATCCTGAGGCTGGGTGATGGAATTTGACATTTCCCCTCCCGCTGGGAGTACCTTTTACGCACACACTGCACACACCGCACACACCGCACACACCGCACATACTGCACACACCGCACACACCGCACACACTGCACACTGCACACACTGCACACACCACACACATCGCACACACTGCACACACCGCACATACCACACACCGCACACACGCACACACCGCACACACTGCACACTGCACACACCGCACACACCACACACACCGCACACACCGCAAACACAGCACACACCGCACACACAGCACACACTGCACACACTGTGGGGAGTGGGGAGGAAGGGAGGAGTACCTGTCACTTACCCTGGACTTTGTGTCTGGCTGTGCTTAGTGCGCCCTGACCCACCCCAGGGGCTGCGGGTGGAATCAGTACCTGGTTACCCGAGACGCCTGCACGCCAGCTGGACATACCCTGCCTCCTGGCGCCGCCAACCCCACTTCCTGCTCAAGTTTCGGTTACAATACCGTCCAGCGCAGCATCCAGCCTGGTCCACGGTGAGGTCTGCAGTGTGTCTCAATCTTGATCTTCGGGTTCTGTCTCTGGTTTTGAGATCTTGAATGTTCTGCATAGCTTCCAGGCGTTGACTGGTCTCAGAAGATCCAATTTCCCCCCTATATAGTGTTCCCAGGTGTCTTTTCTGGCTGGGGCTGGGCAGGTTCTCTACTTACAACTTAGGCCACACCCTGAGAAACCATTTTTACCTCCAGGTCGAGCCCATCGGCTTGGAGGAGGTGATAACAGATGCCGTGGCTGGGCTGCCCCATGCGGTACGAGTCAGTGCCAGGGACTTCCTGGATGCTGGGACCTGGAGTGCCTGGAGCCCAGAGGCCTGGGGTACTCCTAGCACTGGTGAGAGACAAGGACAAAGAAAAGGGCAGAGCCCTTACCCCAAAGCAACTGTCAACCAGACAGTTTTACACCCCCTTGTTAAGACACTGCTATTACTGACCTACACTATAGCCCTGATGGCCTGCAGCCCTCCCCTAACCTCAGCCCGAGTCTACTTCTGCACTTAGAGACTATATGTCTGCAAGTCTACAAGGCAGATCCCAGAAACTGGCCACACCCTTTGAAACTGCCTCGTAGGCCCCCATCTCGAACCTAGGTTCTAGTCCTGCCCCTGCCTTAGAAAGGCAGAAGCTTCTCTGTACACTTCTCAGGTTTCATCTTCCTTCAGGTCCCCTACAGAATGGGATACCTGATGGGAGCCAGGTACACAAACAGCAGCCAGAGGCAGTAGTGGCTCAAGAGGACGGCCCCACCCCTCCCAGGCCTTCCTTGCAGTCAGACCCAAGGCCACTTGGTAAGTTTGGGCCGATTGGTGAAGGTGTGTGGAAGATGAAAGTCCTAGAGAGACGATATCACCAAGCATGGTGGCTAACATTGCTCTCCCAGTGACTCACGGCCTTCTCCCTCAGATCACAAGGACCCCTTGGAGCAAGTGGCTGTGTTAGCATCTTTGGGAATCTTCTCTTTCCTTGGCCTTGCTGTTGGAGCCCTGGCTCTGGGACTCTGGTGAGTGAGTGCCACTGGCTCCTTAGCTGCAACCCCCGACAGCCGACAGCCGCTTGGATGCCCAGAGACCACATCCATTCCCACCCGCAGGGCCTCCTGTTGACTGCCTGCGGAACTTGCCCGGTTTCGGAACCCCTTCTCCCCACCTGACTGGGCTCTCCCTCCTGATTTCCACGAACCCTTCACCCCTTGCTAATATATATCCTCTTGGAGGAGATGTGGGACTGGGAAACAGCTGCCCTTTTCTCTTCAGGCTGAGGCTGAGACGAGGTGGGAAAGATGGACCTCAAAAACCTGGGTTCTTGGAACCAATGATTCCAGTGGACAAGCTTCCAGGTGAGTAGCACTTAGTGATGTAGGCCCCCACTTGAGTGTCTGGCTTAAGAACCCGATATCCTAGTGATTTTATGTACCGGGATCACGGGAGTTGGGGCTCCTCGTTCTTATATCTGGATGAGGGGGAGAAGGGGTAGACCTTTCACTCTTGAGTACCTGGTCTCAGAAATGGGTCTCTTCCCTCTTGGAGTATTGGGAATCCCAGGTAGCTCCCTTCATTTTCAAGGTGTTAGAACTGGCTCTCGCCCCCTCCCCCTTAAATGTCTTAGATAAATGCTTGCTCCTCTCCCTGATTTGAAAAAATTAAATTTTATTATTACTGTGTTATGTGTGGATGATGTGTGTGTGCAGGCACATATGTGCCATGGCACATGTTTGGAGGTCAGAGGACCTTGTGGAGCTCTCTTTCCACCTTCCGTGGGTCCCAGGGATTGAACTCGTCATCAGACTTGCTTGGCACATGCTTTACCCCCTGAGCATCTTGCTCCCCACCCCCTAGGCCCAGAGCTATGTCTACTTCCTTATCTTTAGGGTGCTAGGGCTCCCTCAAAAGTGGGCCCCTCCGTTCCTCCTCAGAGTGTTTGGTTTAGGAATGCTCCCCTTTTATTCTCAAAGGATGTCTGGACCTAGTCCTGCTGTCTCATGACTTGCTCCCCGCTCTTCTAGGCATCCCAAACCTGCAGAGGACCCAGGAGAACTTCAGCTGATCCCACCTGTAACCCTGTCAGGCTGGGGTGCTTAAATGGACAGGCAGGGAGAGGCAGGGCAGTGGACCCCGTGGATGGAGGTCTCGGAAGGTTGAAGCCCTTTTCTTCGAGACCCTATGTTCCAAACTGCCAGCTCAATGCTGTCTGGACTCAGAAGTCATCCCCGAGGTGGAAGTCCACTTGAGGAATGTGTGTAGATGTGCGTGTCTGTGTCCATCTGTGACTGTGTGTGTGTGTGAGATAAGGGACATACATTCTCTGTGTGTGTGTATATAGATGCTTGGAGAGTGTGTGCAGACCTTGGCCTTGGCCCTTGTGGGGACTGTGAAGAGCTGAAATAAAGAGACCGAAGAAGTTTTTGGAGAGCACTGTCTAATGTTGTTTTATTAGTTTTGCTGTTGGAGGCTCGAGGACATTTCCATTTGTAGTTCCAGCTTTAAGTTGGGTAGTCCTCTGGACCCTTTTCCCATGGCGCTCAAACCACCGAGCCAGGCTACGGTTCTGAGGATGAACACAAACACTGCGCCGAGCCAGGTGAAGCCTGGGAAGGGAAAAATCCAAAGCTATGCCCGGATTTAGGGGATGAGCTTAGGTAGGGTTCAGGGGTTGGGGGCAAGAGCCAGACAAACACTTGAGTAGGCATCAGAATTAGCATTGGGCCTGGGATTGGGATCAGTATGAGGTGTTCTGACTGAGGAGGCAGTTAGAGGTATCAAGGTTGGGGGCAGAACTCACACAATAGCCTGAAGGTGACAGTCCCCATCAGCCTCCTGCAGTTCCACATGGATGATCTTCCTCAGTAGCTTGCTCGGGAGTGGTTGTCTATAGAGCTGAGTACAGCAGGAAGTGCTGGAGGGCAGTGGCAAGGCTGCAGAACAATAGGGTCATGTCTTCAGAAAGGTCTAGACCCGGGCTGCTCTATTAGATAGCTGGAAGCGGAACTCTCGGGGCCCCGTCCCTTCTAGTCCATCCACTCATCCTTCTGTACCCTCCAAGAACGTACCTGCTCCAGGGTCCGGGCTCAGAAGCAACAGTATCAACAGGAGGCTGCTGGTGGGTGAGAGCCCCTCCATGCTGCTCAGCCTAGATACTTCTTTCTTTCTCCTCCTCACCCTACCTTTTATCTAGTTGCGTTTTGCCTGGGGCACTAGGTGAGTCAGAGACAGGTGGTAATACCTTGCTTATCTTGTGATACTGAGCTCTAACTCTTGGCCTGCTGTCACTGACCCCATCCCTTCCAAGAGTGCCATTTCCCATGGGCTCCCAAGCCCTGAACAGAGAACACTGAAGAGAGGTAGTGAATGGTGTAGGGGCTGACGTTACAGTGGCTTAGGACTGCCACGATTCACTGGGCATCTACTAATAGGCATTTATACTCATACCCATAGCCACACATTCATAAGTCATACGTTGGTCACGTAACCCCATAAAGTCACACCCATGACTGTATAATCATAGACAAAATCATACAGCTCCAGTTATACCCAAAAGTCCCACTGCCATACATTTGCATTTCCACAATCATCCCTCTGTACTATCATATACTACAGACAAATTCTGATGGAAGAGTTTATGGGGGAGGAACAAAAGCCAGCACTAACCTGTCTTCATCTTCTCCCTACTCCCTGCCCTGGCCTGCCTATGTTATCAGGAGAAATTGATGGGACTGGGTCCCTCAAACAGACTCTTCTTGGCTAAGGGGGGAAGTGTGGTGGATAAGGAGGAGAAACACAAGCCCTTTGATGCCCGATTGCTGATGTTAAAACAGGTGAAAGGGGGTGGGGTATCGTGGCACATGTCTTTATTCCCAGCACTTGGGAGGCAGAAGCAGACCAGTCTCTCTGAGTTTGAGGCTAGCCTGGTCTACACAGTGAGTTCCAGGCCAGCTGGGGCTACATAGTGAGACCCTGTCTCACCAAACAAACCAACGTCCCAGAAGACGACAAAGGCCCTCTCCCAAATCTCACCTTCTTGCTTCTCCTTAGTCTTGTTCCACGGATGCCAGCTTGTCAGTGGGAGCCTGGGGGTTTCCAGACATAGTCTCGGGCTTGTTGGAGACATCAGACTCAAGAGCTAAGTTAGGTCTTTTTTGATTCAAATTCCATCCTCTTTACACTCTGGGCTCGAAGGAACATACCTCTCCCAACCCAGGTTCAGAAATCCCCATTTTCCCAAACTCTGAGCACCCCAGCTACTTTTCCCTTCTTTCTCTTCCATGCAAAATTCCTACTCATCTTGAGTCAATTCTTTCTGTAAAGCTGTGAAATGCTGGGGGCAGGGCATGCTTGTTGGGTTAATGGCTTGGACTCCTAATCCGGGAATGTCAATTTTCAAGTCCTGTTCTGGATTTGAAATATAAACTGAGCCACAACCCTAAGAACCCACCTCTTATCTATATGTTGTATTTTCTGCTAAGAGGCCAGTCATTCTCTGTAGATAAGCTCTTGGGATAGGACTGCCACTGGCTCTGAGCAGCTTGTTCTGCTATAGCTAGGTGAGACTCTATAAACCTTGCTTCCTCCTGACAAGGGTGAGACCCTTCTGGACATTGTCTCAGAAGTCTTCTAGTCAGAAGGAGGATGTGGACCCAGGGTTAGACAAAGCATTTGATGTAGACACTGAGGAAATGGCTAAAAGTTTGCACACTTAGGTATTTGAAAGTAACCACAACCCAGGGGTCACTCATCTGGAATTTTTGGTACCCGAGGCTTCAGTGTATCTCTCTTACTCCCTGTCTAGACATTTGTCCCAAGGCTTGGGTGTAGCATCAAAGAGAGAGAGACAAACAGACTGACAGAGAGGAGAGAGAGATAGAGAGAGAGATAGATAGATTCTGAGGAAATCCCCCAAGTTGTATCATCTTGCCTTATATGTTTTGTTAACTAGTTGCCTGCCATTTTTGAGCTCTCCTGACTTGTCAATCCAGAGATCTTTGGAAGGCAGAAACATTTTCCTGGCTGTGTACCCATCTCTCCTTTTTGGCTTCTCCAAAGATAGGAAGGCCAAGTCTTCTTTCCCAGCACAATCTGCTATGACAGGGGCAGTGCCAGGCTAAAAGTGAGCTTTGGGCTCAGCCAGAATCCAGGCTGTCTCCATAACTAATCATCAGGTGTCTTTTCTGGTGCTGGAGTTGGCGTCTAGGAGGAGGTAAGGGGAGCAGCCTGACTCTGGCCACTGTAAGAGTTGGTTCCAGAGTGATTTGGGTTGGATAAAAAGGGGCAGCAGCGCTCTTCTAGGGATGCCAAGGATCTTTAAATCTGGGATCAAGGGCTGGCAAGATGGCCATGGTGCCAAGCCTGAGGACCCGCGTTAGACCCCTGGAACCCATACGGTAGAAAAAAGAGAACGGACTCTCACAAGCTGTCCTTTGACCTCTGCATGCACATGCACTGTGGTGGACACACACACTCGTAATAGAAAAATAAAAAACAAAAGACTGGGCTCGGACTGGAGGAGTCAGTTTGGGGTTTTAGCTCTAGGAAAGGCCTTGGACCCTTAACCCTTGTCACTCTCCTGAGGTTGACTGCTAGAGGCAGCTTCTAGGAACTGGTCCTTCCTCTCGCTGACAGCTGACTCTGTAACTTTGGCTAAAATGTTTTAGATCCACTCCCAGGAAGAGAAGATTCTTCAGGCACTTGGCAAAGTTCCGGCTAGAGGAAGGCAG
>CABHPQ010143577.1:0-43754 GCA_902168405.1 Peromyscus aztecus | reverse complement strand
CTGGGGCTTATACAGGGACACTTGGCTCAGCCTGGGAGGAGGGGACTGGACCTGCCTGGACTGAATCTACCAAGTTAAACTCAATCCTCAGGGGAGTCTTTGCCCTGGAGGAGATGGGAATGGGGGGTGGGCTGGAGGGGAGGTGGGGGGGATGGCAGGGGGCGGGAGAACAAGGGAATTCGTGGATGATATGTAAAATTAAATTAAATTATAAAATAAAATTAAAAAAAATAAAAAGGGCTATGTTCATTTAATCTTTAGTCAAAATTTGGTTGAATGTATTCATATATGGAGATATTTCTGGACTCTTATTCTGTTCCATTAATCTGTGTACTCTTTCACCAGAAACACACTGTACCCATTACTGTATCTCTGAGTCTTGAAGTCAGGCAGTGTTCAAGTTTCATTTCTGTTGCTGTGATAAAATACCCTGACCTGAACTAACTTTGGAGAATAAAAGGATTCTTTGACTTAAAATTGCAGATTACAGCTCATCATTTTAGGGAAGTCAAGGCAGAACTTTAGCCAGCTAGTCACATCCATTGTCAAGAGCAGAGAGAAATCAGTGCATCCATACTGCTAGCTTAGTACTCTAAGTGGGCTCAAAACCAGGAACGGTGCCACTCACAATGGGTTGGATCTGCTATGTCAATTAGTAATCAAATCAATTCCCCACAGACACACCCACAGGCCAACTTGATCTAGGCCATTTCTCAACTGAAACACTCTTCTCAGATGATTCTTGGTTGTGTGGAGCTGACAGTTGACACCAGCACAGGGGCATCAGTCCTCTGACTTCATCTCTCGTTTCGAGCTCGCTCTCGTAGTTCTTCATATACACTTTAGAGTCAGTTTGCTTGTGTTCTCAAAGCAGACTAAAAGGCTTTTATTTCAACCATATTAAATTTAAAGCTGAAC
This sequence comes from Peromyscus aztecus, assembly GCA_902168405.1. Taxonomy (NCBI): domain Eukaryota; kingdom Metazoa; phylum Chordata; class Mammalia; order Rodentia; family Cricetidae; genus Peromyscus; species Peromyscus aztecus. The sequence continues at coordinate 42,836 of CABHPQ010143577.1, read as the reverse complement.
CTGAGAAGAATTTTCATCTTGGCAACATTGATTCTACCTATCAATGTGCACTGAACAATTATTTATTTCTTAGAAATTTCATCAGAGTTGTGTAGTTTTCTCATATAGATCTGGTATCTCTCTTATTGTCTCTACTCCTAGGAATTTGCTTTTGGGGATGGTAATAAAAATGGTATAGTTCTTTTAAATTTGTTAATTGCTATTATATCAGGAGTCAATTAACTTTGTATAGGAACTTCATGTATTATAGCCTCATTATGGCCACTTCTTCCATTTTTTCCCCTTAGTTCTTGCAGATTTGCTAAGTAGATATTCATATATGTATACATTTTTATGTTTACATTTATCCACATATATATGGTGTATATATTGCATGCATCTGTATGCATATAGTATCTATATACGGCACACGAGTGGACTCTGTGTATATGTGTATGCTTGAGTGTGTGAGAGAGAGAGAGAAAGAGAGAAATCTCCAGACAAAACTTGCCACTATATGTTAAATATCTACTATGTGTTAATATAATAAATATTAACATACATGTTGATTATATTTTAATATATACTATCTCTATTTAACACATCACTATGTTAAACAAACTATATGTAGAATAAATTAATAATTAAAAAGATTATTTTGCTGTTACTTATTTATTCATAGATATGCTTTTTTCCTTTATATAGATAGATCAAATTTTCAGATCCATATCACTTTTTAACCTTATTGATTTATTTTACTACTGTTTGTAAGGCAGGTCTAGTGGCAGCATCATCCATTTAGTTTGCAGAGATGACTCCAGTCTTTTCTTTAGAAGGGCAGTTTCACAGGACATGGAAACCTTGGCTGCTTTTGTTGTTTGTGTCCTATCACTAAGTACTTCTGGTTGCTTTCTTCTTGTTTGCATGGTTTCTGAGGGAAAAAAAATCAATTCTTACCTTTGTCCATAGGTAAGAGTCCCCCCCAACCCTGATGGAGCTTATTTTAAGACACTTTCTTTTGATTTTGTTTAGTCTTAGAAAGATATGCCTAGGTGCAGGGGTTTGTTTTTGTTTTTTGTTTTTTCTTTTCATTACTTGAACATCTTGAATCTGTGATTTTTTTTTGTTTTTTTCAAGACAGGGTTTCTCTGTGTAGCTTTGCGTCTTTCCTGGAACTCGCTCTGTAGCCCAGGCTGGCCTCGAACTCACAGAGATCTGCCTGCCTCTGCCTCCCGAGTGCTGGGATTAAAGGCGTGCGCCACCACCGCCCGGCCTGAATCTGTGATTTAATGTCTACATAAAGCTTAGCAAAATCCTCATTCATTGTTTCTTCAAATAAACCTTTTATAATACTATTGCTTTCTCTTACTTTTCTCCCTGTGACATGTCTGTTCATGTAATGAAAACTTTTGTAGCTGTCCCATAGCTCTGTGTTTATTTTCTTTTGAGACAGGGTCACATGTAGCTCAGGCTGTGCTTGAACTTTCTATGTAGCCAAGGCATGCCCTGGATCCTGTATCCTTCTGCTTCTAACTCCCAACTGCTGGGATTACTGGTCTGTGCCATACTCAGCCTACCTCACAGTTCTCTAGTATTCTATTCCATTTCCCTGAGTCTTTCCTTTGCTTTTCTGTTTGGATCTTCGTTTTATTGACAAATCTTTAGTCTCAGGAAATTTTTATTCAGCCATGTGTAGTTTCCTAATTAGCTCATCAAAGCATTCTTCATTTCTGTTTCAGAATGATTTTTCATCTTGTCAGACATTTTTCTCTTTCCTATTCAATTTTAGAAGTTTCTATTGTTGTCTCTTTAATCTCAGAGATTCTTTTCTCTGCCATACTCAGTCTAATAATAAGCCCAGTGAAAATAGTCATTTCTGCTATACTCTTATGGGTCTTTAGTGTTCCTTTTTAATTGTGTCTTAGAGTTTCCATCTCTTTGTTTACATTGTCCCTCAATTCTTACATACTGTCTGCATCATTAGACACTGTAACATATTAGTTAGTGTTAATTTTGAAATTCCTTGTTGGATCATTATTATGTCCTTGACATCATCTAAGCATGATTCTAAAATTTGTTTTGACTCTTCAAATGTGAATCATTGTTGTTACGTTTTAAAACATGTTTCTTCTATTTCTTTTCTCTGTATATAACATACACACAACATACTGGCAAAAGGAACTGTGCACAATCCATCTTTAGTAATCAGTAACGCATGGAAGCAAGTAAGTGTTCTGTGGGCTTTGATCATGCTGTAGTCCTCACTGCAAACTTCACAAGTGTTTCTTTCCCCTTAGTTAGTTGGGACCAGAAGCCCAGAGTGAACAGAGTTGAGAATTTTCTTTCTCCAGGTCAGGTAGCCTCTAATGATTTATTCTTTGGTGAAATGGCTTCCCTGAAGGCAGGTCTTATCAAGAACATGCTCCATTACCACATTTCAATGGTGCCTTGCCTCTTCCCCCTGCAAGGTATCTGATAGATTTTGACAACCTGTCAAACTCAGAAGAGCTAGGAATCCCCTAACCACTAGGCTGGAAGTGGAAAGTTTGTACACAGTATTTTTAAACTGTGGTTTTTTTTTATATTTAAAGATAATAAAATCAATATTATGATGATGTATAGTGAGAGAAACACATAGTTTAAGATCCAAAGAGCTGGGGTTTCATTTCAACTTCCCTGACTGGTTCTTCAAGGCAAGCCTGGGCAGCGCATGGCTCATCTCCAGTAGACACAGAGTAGAGCAAAGGGTTTTGTTTCCTAAACTGAGGTTCCTATGAAGATTTGACTCAGGCTGTGAGCACAGTCTTTCTCCAGCTAAAGACTTCTTACTTGGTGTGCCTTGGGAGGACCTAAGGACTTCTGAACTGCTCACTGCAAAACGATGTAGAATTCCATCCTTAGACCTTTTGACTAATTCCAACTTTCTAGGCAGGTGTGCACTCATACTCATGGGATTTCTATACTGAGTAAAAGTGAATCATGTAGGCTACTAGTTGACCACTTACTATGTGCCACACAGCAAACACTAGGTATGGGGTAGCTAGTTCTTTCTCACTACAAGCATTATTAGTATCTCTCTGAGATATTTAATACCAATTGTGTTTCAGGAAACTTGCTAGTAACCACATTAGGTTTGCATTACTGTTAGCTTGAAATGTATCTAAGAGCATCCATCTATAGAGACCTTCAAGGGCACAGTAGGACATATGGTCCCATCAGCTATCATTCCTGTTAAACAGAGGAGAGAACTGAAACTCAAAAATCAAAGCAGTTTTTCTGAGGACACGTTGTAGTTATGGATCAGATCCCATCTCAGCAGTGTCTGGCCAGAAAGACCTGCACTTATACACAGCACATCAGGTCAGGCTGAGAAAGGTGCTTTGAAAAATCCCCCAACTTCCTCTCTGCAACAGATTGAGCGAAGCTGGTGAAGGACCCTCTTCAGAAATCCCCTAAGAACCCATCCTCAATCTTTCCTCTTGCATCATAAATCAGCCCTTTAAAGGCATGGCTCCCTACATATGATCATTCACTAGCATCAGTCATTTCAGAGATGAACCAGGAGAAGGGAAAGATGTATGAAAAGAAGGGCTCCACTCCACTGGAGATGTTCACAATAGTGATTTTTTTTTTCCCAAGGAGAGCCTAATTACCTTTCGAAATTCCAAAAATGTCAAACTGATTATGGAGTATGCTTTTTTTTTTCTCATAACATCACATGCACAAGAGTTATTTTGGGATAATGAGCAATTTTAATCTTGCTTAATAAAAGCTATTCACGGGGCACTTTAGGAGGGATCTGCATATAAGTAGTCTTTCTAAACTACTTTCTCCTTTCAGTGGCATTTATTCAAGAGTATGCAAATTCTTCTAAAACTGGCAGCTAAATTTAGAAATCGGAAGGGCAAAGCTATAGACCTGAGTAAATTTTCTGTTTTTTTTTTTTAAAGATACATAGAAAAAATAAAAGAAAGGAAAGTGAATTTTGAATTGTACTGTTACCTATATGCTGATAAAAATCTAAGCTGTGCTGAATTTTGAATTAGAGTAGGAATTTAATACAGATTTACAAACTATAAAAATTATGATAAAAAAATTTAATTCATGGGTTCAAATTTCCTCCTACATTTGAGGGTCATAAATGTGTAGGTATGAAAGGAATAAATGGATAGTGATTGTTACCTCAATGTTAGCACCACTAAGAGTTATTTACTAATATTAGGCTGTCTTATCTTTATTTTAAAAAATTATTACTATTTGAAGCTTTGGGGGAAATTCTAGAAGAGGCTTTGATAGCAAGTATAATCCAGGAATGCAGGTTCCATCTTTGCTTCTCAGTGTGGTCCAGGAACCACCAACAGAGGTATCACCAGGTAGCTGGTTAGCAATATAACTCCCAGGCTCCACCTGAGACACACAGAATCGGCTTCTTTGCATTACCCGGATCCTACCACTCTATAGTCTCTAATGCTCCTGTGCAAGGGCGTCTAAACATAAACTGAGGAACACTAAGAGCTGTGTTTGGAAGTGGCCTGTCCTGTTCAAATCCTCCCTTTGCTCCTGGCTAGACGCACCTCTATGTAGCCCCTCAGCACACACATGTGATTACAGAAGGCTTTTCACTTTGTAAGACTGTTTGCCTGTGCTCTTTCTTTTTTCTCCTCCCTCCCCCCCTTTTTTTTTGCATGTCCATCTGTGTAGGTGTGCACATGCATGTGTGCACACATGTCAGAATGTTTGTGGGAGCTTGTCTGGATGCTGGGAATTCAAACTCTGTTCTTCATCCTTGTTCGAGTGGAGGGTGCCTCTTCCAGGAAGCCATCTCCTAAGCTCTCTACCCACTTCTTTACTTATTCTGTAACTCCACAGCTTTGAAAGGTGTTGCAAAAAAAAAATGTAAATGTGATAATCCATTTACAGGGGAAAAGTTACATTCTTTTAGGGGGATGGGTTAGTGCAAAGGTTAATCTACATATTGTCTGGAAACTTGTTTCTAAACTAAAGTAGATCTGCCTTTAAACTCTGCTTCTCTTGTAACATAGTTAAATCTCATCTGACTAGCAAGTTTGACTGTTGTTAGTGCTCTATTTCATATCCTACTTGATAGATTCACAACACGCCCCCATGGTTGGGCATGACTGCGCAAGCCTGGCGGATCTAGACACTTCTGCCTAGCTAGTTCTGGGTCAAAATAACCAGTTCCGGGTCAAAATAACCAGTTCCGGGTCAAAATAGCCATTTCCGGATCAAAACATCTCGTGTGACCAGGACCCCGAGGCTGTGCATGGTTGCGTAAAGCGTGCATTCAACCATGTGATCTACGCACATGAGTAGAGTAGCCACATGAACCTGTGTTAGCATGCGCAACCCAATCTTTTTAAGCCGGCGCCATATTCCTGGCTTTCTTCTTTATGCACGTGTCCTTTCAACAAGCCTGAGCATACCTGTCTCTCTCTCTCTTATCTTAATAAAACTCTTGTTAGTGGATTCTGTCGTGTTTCGTGACATTTCCTCACAGGGTAAGAGCGCCACCAAATAACTAACACTACAGTCTTATTTGACAGGTAGGGTTGAGTTACTGGAATGCATCTAATTCATGTCTAATAAACGTTATTTTCCTTTGGTGGAGATTTCCTCTGTGTTTGTCTTAAGGTAACATTTTTTTTTCTATGTCAGAAAGAGATGAATTCAAAAGCAAAGCTGAAAGTTGTAGTAAGGAAGAAAGATGCACCACATATTTTAAACACTAACAAAAAGTATGCATTTATACTACAAATGCCACAAAATCACTGAAAATCAACCAAACACTAACTGTTAAAGAAAAATTCCACATGGTATATTTTAACACAACCTAAAATTTCTGAGTAATTAGGGGAAATGGGTGGGAGCCTTTGCAGTAGTATTTTTCCTTAAGCCCAGTTCCAATTTATAACCTCCTTTGGTTCCATTACTGTTTCCATAATCCTGGTACCTCAATGCATGCAGTTCTTTTACCAGATGCCTGAGATGTGCTATCTAGCTGGATGCATTAAACATGTGTGTGAGGGAGATGAAACATTCAGGAGCTCAGAGAAGGCAACTGCTCTTAACTCAACAGCTACTAATTGCCTTCTAAGTAGTGATTTCTCAGACATTCCCTCACCAGAACACTCCATTAGTTTATTGACTGTTGTCATTTAACAAGGAAAAATTTTAAAGAAGTTGGCAAAACTTATACATTTTAAGAGAAAAAAACCTAAAATTGAAAATTCCAAAGTTGGCTTGTCTACCACAGCATTATAAAATTATACCACTCATAACATTAAATGTCTTGACATTTCTGTTCATAATTTGAGAATCATTCATGGTCTCGTTCCCCTGTGGGAATCCTCAGGGTCCTTGGTATCAATCAGTATTCACAGATTGCTTTAATGACGCCAGAATACAGCATCTACTTAGCCAAAGTACCTCTAGTTATAATTTTGGGTTTTCCTGACTCATTCTTTCCTTCCAGAGAACTCAGCTGTATGTAGGAAGCATCCTACACATTGCGACTCCTGTTTACTCTCAGATGAGGCTATTACAAGCACTCATGGCTGTGCTTGAGTCACTAAAGTGCATTCTGAGATCATGGCTGCAAGCTGCTAACCTCTACAGGCAAGAGGATGCCAGGTGTGGTGACCTACTGATGAATCTGTCAGTGCTTAGCTTAGTACTTTGAAAACACCTATTTAGTAACTGTTAGACACAAGGGCTTGGTGGAGTGAGGAATGCTACATTTACAGCTGTACACACTTGGTGTTGCATTGAGAAACTTAATCATTATCAGAACAACTCTCACCAAGGACTCTTCTCAGCTAGGAAATATTTGTTTCTAAGCTTCCCAAACCCATTTAAATCTTAAGGGATAACCCTGAACTTGTCCACCAGGAATTGGTTATATTCTTCCATTCTTAAAGTTATCAGAATGTTGCAACAGTGGAGTCTAGTAGCTCTCAGAACTAGTTCTCAGTGACTTCACTTACTTGCTCTCATTTCAGCCTAGGCTGTTCTTGTCTGCTTCTTCTGATTAGATTTCACACAAGTGCCTCCTGCATACTCTAAAGTGTATCCCCATCTGTGAAGGGCCTTGGACCCCAGGAAATCAGGTCAGTCTGCATCTGCTTGGCAAATAGAGAATTCCAAATGCAGGGGATTATAAGCAGTAAGTACTGAGAAGCTCAGAGACTAGTGAAATGCTTGGTTCAGCTTCACAAATGTTTTGTTGGACCCTATTCAGGCTTTGTTTATACAGCTTGGATGTTCACATGTAATTGATGGCTAACCTTTCACAAATTATTCCTTCTAAGCCCTAGTTTTGCCTCTGGTAAGGAGGGATCATATAGTACCATGCATATTTCTTGCCATCATTAAATGAGGTGATCTTTGTGAAGTGCTAAGCTCAAGGACCCCAGAAGAGTGAGCAGGTGAAAAATGCCAGTTGTTACTTTCCTCTTTGATGATATTCTTCTTGACAAAAAATAAATAATTTTAATGGGGTGGAATACTGAGAGTGGAAAGATCTCAGTAGAGATAGGGGTGGATTGAAGTAGTGAGTAGGGTTAATGAAAGCTAAGAAAGGTTGAAAAAGTCAAATAGGAACCTAATATTTTGTAAGATAAGCTAATTTATAAATATTTCTTCAAAAAGATAAGCAAGTGTTTCCTGAATAGGTAGATAACACTGCTCCCAAAAGCCACAGGTTGCTAAACATAAATCCAGGTGACAGGGATGGGATACCTCCCTATGAGTTATTGGTCAAGGAAGCTCTAGAAGCCCTCAAAACAATATAGGCTATTGCCACTATTTTTGGTTGCCCACCAAAACTAGATATTGAGACACAATTCTGTTTGGTTGCAATCCATAGAGAAATCAAATTTGAATTGTGCTAGAAGCTTCCTTCCTGCTGATTAGCTTTTAAAGAAAGAACCATAAGGTGCTATGTTGACTGCTGGTGGAGAAAAGCCACCAATTGTATTACCTAGTTGTGGACTCTACAAGCCACAGTATCAACTTGCCCGGCAAGATATGCTCATTGGTACAATAGTGGCATGACTATTAGAGAGGTAACCAATTGCTTTCTGATTGAACTTGAGGCCCTCTCCATAGGAATGAATCCATGTCTGATACTGTAAACCTGGTCAAAGTCTTCTGGCTAGGGAGGTCATAGTTCCTAGGAGAGCCTTATGCTGCTATTTTGCTAAGTGAGCATGGTGTCAACGTGCCTTATAAATGTTTGTGTTTATACCCATGGATTAGAGCTGCTCTCAGCCTTTTTCAGAGATACTTCTGTTTGTGGGCAATGGTTAAAGCAGAGACTCATAACACTACTGGAGAAACTTGAGCTCCCTTTGGGGTTCTTAGTCTCCTTAATAAAAGATTTGAAAACAGACTCAGAAGGAAGCTCAAGGAACATTTTATTAAAGTTTGAAAGAAAAACATCAGGGTAGGCATGCTGTGTAAATCTCTGCAGCTGGTGGGAGGAGGGAGATGGGTGAGAGGAAGAGAGAATGTAATACCTGCCTTGTTAGAGTCCAAGAAAGCTACAAGTTCAGCAAAGGAGGTCGGAAGCAGCTGCATGGCTGAACGGAAGTGGGACTTCAGAGAAAGACTGGGAAAGCCTTGCATGTCAGTGAAAGCATGCTTTGCTTTGGGCTGACATCCAAAAGAAAAGAAGATGGAAGTTTTCCTTCATTTTACACTTTTTTGAGTTAGAACTAAGAAAGAAAGCAGGCTTAGCAGTGCTGCATGGTAGAAGTTCTATAAGCCGCTGCATCCTTTCTAGGGAGAAGAAGTACATTATCTCATTAAGAACTATAGCTATTCTTTCCACCTTTGAGGAGTGCTCTTCTGGCCTTATATTCCCTGTAAGAATAACTGGTCCATGTGTAGAGGATTAGTGACTGTTGAATGCTCAGTCCTGAGTGAAATATCTCCTTTGAGGCTCAGGAAACACTTCAGAAGAGGATGTAGAAAGAATGCAAGAGCCAATAGACACAGGATGGGGATAGTGCTGTGAACCTCTGTCTTCTGGACATGACGTTGCCAGTGTATTCATGAACACACAGCAGCTGTGGATACTTGAATAATACACATACAAGGTAGTCTGCCAACATTGTATCATGGATGGGGAGGTGTCACGGGCCCTACCTCACCCAGAACTTTTTGCCAGCTAATGTTTGTTGGAGATAGAGTTGTCATTTTCTTAGTTGGTGTACCCACTGGTAAGCTGTCCATGCTCCAGTAAATAACACAACATCTGTGCCTATGCAAAAACTCTAATTAAACAATTGTGTCACAGAACACCAATGACAACGAAGAATGAAAGTAGGAGGGGAAGTTTTAGGAAAAAGAGATTCATGGGAATGGGAGGAGGAATGAAATTACCAGAACACATTAAAAACCTGTATGCAATTGTCAAAGAACAACTTTTTACAATGATGTCAACATTTTCTCAGCTTGTTGCATGGCTGCCTTTCTGTTCACAAGGGAGGCCAAGACTCGGACTCATGACAGGGTAGCATTGCAGATCCTTACTGCCTAATTCTCTCCTGCTGAGGCCATGCCAATGACTTGGATAGGAAGTAGGCCTTAAGAATTTCCCAAGGGATTCCACTGATTCTCAGGACAGGGGGCTGCTCCAGAAGCTTGGAAGTGATTATTCAGCAGTGCTTAGAGTATAGCCATCTGTTCACCTAGGAACAAGGAAGGAGTCAAATCAAGCATCTCCTTTTCCCTTTCTGTACTTAATATCAGCACTCATTTTATCCCATAGGTCTCAAGTATGCAAAACCTGTGCCTTCTTTGTGTGTAAGTAGGCTGGAGGTGATTCAAGAAGTCAATGCACCAGATCCATATATTCTGAGGGTGGCTTAGGTTGAGTCTATGCCACATTTCTGGGGCCTCGACTTGCAGATGATACAAAGAAAGGAACGAATACAACAAAGTCCTTGCTGATGGAGTCCTTTGGTAAATAGAGTCAACCCTCAGCACAACATTCTTGGTTTGTAGCCTCTCATGCAGCCCATGTGTTTTTAAGAGTATAAAGTGGTACCTGCAATAGCTGCAGTATCAGTTTTGATACTTGACTGGTATAAGTTAGGTATTGTTTTGAATAAAAGCAACTGTCCCAGGTGAGCAAATTTGCTTTGCCCTTGTAAACTTAATGTTTCCTACTGGGAATAGCAGCGTTTTGTCAGGATCCCATTCATTGCATCCTACTGCTCTTCCTTCTCTTCTGATCGCCCCTCTCCCTCTTCCTTGGTTTTCCTTCTCTTCTAAACCACCAGATAGGATCCTCCTGTCCCCGCCCCCACCTCTTTTGACCTTCCCTTGCTCTCTCTCATTGTAGTCAAATGACAGTCTGGCTAGTTGTCAAGTCCTTTAAGAGTAGCCCCTGGCCTTCTGACTGGAGAAAACAGGAGAAGGGGTATGAAACTCCCCAGCACCAAAGGGATGCTTTCTCAGAGGCAGCTGGACCTCAGGCTTAGGGGACAATGCTTTTTCCAGGTGTTAAATTTTGACATTTCCTCACAAGCATTGGCATTCTTTTTTCTTTCGCCTTTGACTTCCAAATACTGTGACAGTTTTTTCTTTTCCTTTGGAGATGTCTTAGTTATTAATTAAAAAACTTAGGAATTTATTGATCACCTGTTGTGGCAAGGACATAACATATTTTGCAACTGTCTTCCTTCCTCCCCAGGGACACCATATGTCCATTTCTGGCATCTGCCCTATTTTATAAACAGAAAAGTAGAAAGGTTTGGCTTTATTTAGTATCTTTTATGTCAGTAAATTATATATGTCCCTCTGCTGAGGTCCTAGTTGTCTCTCTGTAACTCATATATCTTCCATACTTGAAATGTCTCATTTATTCTAACTATTTGTGCAACTGGGCTTTTAATTAGCACCATGTATTCATAAATATACACATATACTTTAGTATTTGTTTTTTCCTTCTTTACTGTTGAGCCAACAAGCATAATACATTCTTTCTCTTTTAATTACCATTAGTAGGTTATTTGTTTAGTTTTATGAGGAAGTTTATGGAGTTGTGATTATTTGCTACCCAAATAAAGTAATAACTTTGTGTATATTTAAAGTAATACATTGTACTCAGGAGATCAGGCCTTGAACCTTGCCTGGGCAGCACAATAGAGCTGACCCTGTTGGCAGAGGTGTGGGTGAGCCAGTCCCAAAGTTGTGAGTGTGGGAGAGCTGTTCCCATTACTCATCTGTCTTGTGGTGGCATAGGTTGGGGAGAGATGCCCCCCATCAATACCTGAGGCAGGCAGAAGAGCTACCTCTGAGGCCATAAGAGCAAGAGAATTGGAGAGCTGTCCCTGACCCTACTCAGCTGCAGCACTTGAGAGAGTGGCCCCTATATCTTGCCTAGATAACACAGTAGAGGTGGTCCTAAAGGTGCAGGTGTGGGAGAACCGACCATAAGGATGTAAAAGCAGGAGAACTGGCCCCACACCCCTTGCTAATAGCTGCAAGGGGTGAACTAGACAGGGGCAATGCTGGAGAGCTCACTCTGGTAGTGAAAACAGGGCAGAGCTGGTGGGCTACCAATTCTGCAACTACCCGGGGCCCAGAACCAGAATTATATGTTGGCCTACCCCAAGCACCACCCCTTCTGTGATCTGTTGGAGCACAGGAGTCTGGAGTGGAAATAGGGTCAGTCCTCTGGAACCAGGGCTGCAGAATCTCCACAACACCAAACAGCAACAGGATGTCCAGGGAGGAGTCCCAGTGAGGGGCCAGCATTGATGATATAGCAGGGACCAGGGGCCTTGAACCAGACCAATGATTCTTTATGATGAACACCTGTTTACTGCATGATTCACTGTGTCACACGGCAGCTTCCATGAAGAGATTTTTCCTTTTCTCCCCCCTCCTTTTTTCTCCTAAATTTTATTTTGTTTTATTCTTGTGGGATTGAAGGGTGGGATTGGGAGGCATGATGTGAAAGATGCAAAGAACAAATAAAAAGAAAGTTAAAAACAAAAGTGACAGGTTGTGTCTTGTTTGTGGCTGGCATTACGCCTCTTGGTTTTACTGCTATGAGCACCTAACTCTCAGAGGGTATACGAATTTGTTCACTGTTACTGCAATGGTATAACCAAAGCTGAATATTCTATAAAGAGGCTCATATAGTTCATACCTTTAGGAGCACAAGAGACAAATGTAAGCTCTTACAGGGGTTCCTCCTTGCTCTGTCATGCTCTAGTGAATGGTACCCTGGCAGGAGCGCACGTGAGAAGGGGAGGCTATGTGGCAAGGCAGGAAGCCATGGGTGGGAAAGTGCCTTGCAATTCCCATAGCCTTTTATCACAGCCTTCACCAAAGAGTTAACTCCACAGGGTGATATCCTGAGCAATCAACTACTTCCTGTGATGACTCATATCTATTAAAGGCTCCCTGACCCTCCCAGATATCTGTCACACTGAGTACCAAGTTTACAACGTGTGAATCCAGGGACAAAGACCCAGGCATGAAATGTCCAAATTACAGAAGAGGGGAGATGTGGAAGGAAGATAAGTCTGTGGCATAGGAGGGAAGTAGGAGAGGTCCTGCCATAGAAACCAAAGGCATCTGGTCCCTCCTTCAAGTCAACATGCATTCTCAAAGACTTGCAGCCAGTGGTGCCTGGAGAGAGATACATACTGACCAGGACAGGTGATCATTACAGGCTGAATGACAGAAACTTTGGTTTTGAACCTTAAAGTTTGCCCATGTTTGTTTTCAGGTGGAGGGAAGTCCTGGCAAAGACATCCCCGCCCCCACCGGCTGGAGCACTTCCAGCCTCCTTGGTAATTTCTCATGTATGAAAAGGTTGTTAATACAGCTTTGTTGTGGGCCACCATTATAATTTTTAGCTCAGGATCTGTCTTTAGTGTATAAAGAATGGAAGAGGTTATCTATGGCATAGAAATAAAATCATGGCATCAAAATAATGATTAAAAAAAAAAGAATATAAAGAAAACCTGCCCTCCAATAAGTACATAGTTAGAAAAGAGAGGAATACCTCAATAGTCTTCAGATCTTTGTAGATGTGTCTGATACCACATCAAAACTTGACAAGCTTATTAAAGTTACAGTTTGAATCTGAGACCAAATAGTATGCTTTTGGTACTGATGTGCTCAACTCCAGTGCTTTACTATGTAATGGATCATTTTGCATATACGACTTTTTAATGGTGTGATTTGGAAAATATTGATTCACTGAGTTGTGTAGATTTTCTAAATGTAAAAGCATTTCATTATATATGTATACAACCTAGAAGTGCATGAATATATAATGTATGCCTGTGGGAACATAAGACAATATAACTACTATAAAGACCTATGTGTATGTGATAGATTCATAGAAGTGCATGAATATGTAATAATCTATGCCTGTGGGAATGTATGATGAGATAACTACTGTAAAGATCTATGCAATGGTTTCCTTAGATGCCAGGCATACATACCAATAAATTATGCGAATATAAACACAAAAAAAAAGAAAAAAGAAAGAAAGAAAATCATAGCATCAAAACAATGATTAGATTCCCTTTGGGTCTTTCTTGTGCTAATAAAAACAGACAAATTCTCAGGCTATTTAAAATAAACACCTGTTAAACTCTCAAAGGACCATAACAGAGAAGCGCGTCTCTGAAACAGAAAAGTGGGACGATTAGCCTTTAGTAACAAATCCTTTGACAAGAGTTTTCCCAGAAAATGTAACAGTCTGCGATGGCAGGGCAAAGGAAGGCTCAAAGAGACATAATGGTATCTCCTAGATAAACTGCCCATTAGTATTGAGAGCTGGTTTTAGATCACACATTTCCAGGGGTCTCCCCGATGTCCTTTCAAGGCATGTTCATTTTAGTTTAAAAAACTAAAGCTTCCATTCTGAGCACTGATTGCATTTGTCTCAGTTTTAAATGGAGAGGTAAGAGGAAGGACCAGTCAGAGTAACCCAGTGCTCCAAGCAGGCACTAGTGACTTGTACTTTGTTATGACTCTGGGTATATTAAAACATAAAGATATATTTCCGGGTTGTTATAAAGCATGCATCACATTTAAACTGTTTATGTTTAGCTAATTAGGAATTCTAAGAGGTAAAGTTTATTTTGTTATCCACAAGATTGCCCAGGACTTGGAAAAATATTGACATACTCTCTCAATCTGCTCTCTGTATCTCAGAAACTAAATAAATAAGCTCACTTCATGATAAAATCAGAACTAAATCTGAGGTCTAGACTAAATGACCCTCACTGTTCTTATGTGACAGGCCTCTTATCAGTAGTCCTTCAGCCTGTGCCCTCTGTAGGAAAGCCTGCATCCTAACTGCTCTGCTCTGTAGGTTAGAGTGGGCCTCTGCTGGGACTATGTATTTTGACATTTCTTTGAGCTGCTGGCATTGCACTGAGTGACTGGGGCTGTTATCTGTCCTGATTTCAACCTTCTTAGCAGGTCATGCTATCATAACTCTGCGTAATTCTCTGCGACTCTAACAGCCTGGCTTCTGTATCTGCAAACTGATTGCCCTCTCTTGACCATCCTTTATGGCAAAACAGAACTGATAGAGAAGGGAAAGAAAGAGCTTATCTAATCTATACTAAAACATGTCATAGGACTAGCAAGCCAAGCAGACAGTGGCTTATAGGAAGACACAGGCACTAAGGAAGCCTGTCTCTGGCTTGAAGAATAACCTTAGCTTCTACTTTGTAGCTGTGGACAGGTGTCTGTACAGATTCCTTCCAATGCAACACTAGCATTACATGGACTGAGTCTAAGGCAGTATTCTTGTTACCCATGAACTGCAGTAGGCCTGAAATGTCAGTTCCTTCCAGGGAGATCCTATGTGGAGATCAAGAGCACAACTCCTCAACTGATTGCTCCACAGGATTCTAACCTCCTTCCCTGCACATCCATAGAATACCACAGAAGCTCATCAAACTCCTTTCCATCTCCTGGGACACATTAGAGAGAAACCAAACGGGGAAAAGCCTGAGTGAGTCCATTTCAGCACTGGCATTCCATCTGCCCTTTAGTTGTGATCAGAAAACCCATGCAAATGTGCTGCAGAGTGGTAACTGTGTGTTACTAAACTGTTGTTAAAGATGTAAGTGTCCCAGTCTTCCTGTGACAAGTCCCAGACCCAAGCTTTGTGGGAAGAAACTGCATGGTAACCTGTTCTCCCTGCCCAGCATCAAGCAAGCCTCAGTGAGATTTAACAAGAAATATCAAAGTAGCTGGACATCAAGTTGCTTTCCATATCTATTGCTTTTTCATGGAAAGCTGATGTGCTTGGTGCCTGCATTTAAATGACTATTGATTTAGATAGATTTCTCATTCCCAGACTCAGAGGAATACCACAAGGTCTGTTTAACCCACTCCTGGGGTCCACTTGTTGGCAGTCACTGTTGCTAGGGCTATGGTCCTGTTTTTCCTTGCATTTTCTACTCCAATGGAGACAACAGATTCCCTGTTGGCAGTACACATTGTGCAGAGGGACAGGAGAAGAGTGAGACCATGTTAGCAGCCCCCACAGTTACAGTAGTATCCCAGCCTGCATCCCCATCATAGTCCAGTAGGCTGGCTTTGTTTCCATTGTGTTTCTCATATGCCCATCCTTGCACAATGAACTAATGTGATTGGAGTGGACCTTTGGCAGAAAACAGTGGCATATGCTATCTCTGCTCAACCAAGACTTCAGCTTGGAGCCGGACCTCTAGTCCCACATCTTCTCCTTACCCTGTTTGCTCCTGGTGGCTGGCTCGGTTATTGATGCTGCTTAGTCCACTCTACTGTGCAAGGTGAGAGAAGGTCACATGCTTACAGGACTCTGTTCAGCTCCATCTCCAGAAGCCTAACCATATTCCTCAGTGGCGAAAAACACACGTTAACATTCACAGGAGGAAAGTAAACCACAAGGAAGTGGCCATCCACCCAAACTGCATAACACAAAGGTTGGGAAGATATTGAGGTCATTTAGATGGTTCATGGAATCCCCATCTTAACCATCGAGAAGCAAAGTCCTCAAAGCTTCAAGAACCTCAAATCTAGTGCAAACTTCACTGAGTTGCTGTAAGGCCCAATTGGCACAACTCACATGAGCAAGAGTGCTTGACCTGACCTGTTAAGCATCACAATCCTACACATGTTCCTCTCTCTAGAATAACCAGTCCCTTTAACATGGAGGTCTATACTAATCCATTTTACCTCCTGGGACAGATGACTTTACTGTCATCCAATTTGAACCCTGGTTTGTAACAGTGACTCATCACATCTGTACCATGTGGTGAAACATTTTATTTGAGTTAAAAAGTCCTTGAAATGTGTCGTTTTTGCTTGCTTTGTGTATATTTGCTTTATGTTTTCACTGAAACTAGCTGTTTCGTGTCGTTGTTGCTGTTGCTTTGTTCTTTCTCAGATAGGTTGACCCTTTCCTGCTCCTCAGGTCTGCTGAACCCTCCCTGCTCCTCCTCAGGTCTCCTGAATCCCCCCCCCCCCCGCTCCTCCTCAGGTCTCCTGAACCCTCCCTGCTCCTCCTCAGGTCTCCTAAAACCTCCCTGCTCCTCCTCAGGTCTCCTGAACCCTCCCTGCTCCTCCTCAGGTCTCCTGAACCCTCCCTGCTCCTCCTCAGGTCTACTGAACCCTCCCTGCTCCTCCTCTGGTGTACTGAAGGTAGGCCATTGTTTCCTAGCTCTGTATGAAGTACTTAGTCATAAGTGTTGCTGCTATCTGTGCTTTTCAATTCCCATTCCTTGACTTATGAGTACAGGTCATACCTTTTTCATGAAACCACAAATGCTGCTCAGGTGTTTTTCTATCCACGTGTGGATAGAAAATTTATGTGCCAATTGGGCCTTACAGCAACTCAGTGAAGTTTGCACTAGATTTGGGACTCTTGAAGCTTTGAGGACTTTGCTTCTTAATGGTTAAGATGGGAATTCCATGAACCATCTAAATGACCTCAATATCTTCCCAACCTTTGTGTCATGCAGTTTGGGTGGATGGCCACTTCCTTGTGGTTTACTTTCCTCCTGTGAATGTTAACGTAAGAATATTATAAGGAGTCTTCCTGTAGATGAACTGCTCACTTGGCAGTCTCATCATTCTCTGGGATG
Source organism: Peromyscus aztecus (assembly GCA_902168405.1). NCBI lineage: Eukaryota > Metazoa > Chordata > Mammalia > Rodentia > Cricetidae > Peromyscus > Peromyscus aztecus. The sequence continues at coordinate 25,716 of CABHPQ010143577.1, read as the reverse complement.
AGGATGGAGCAGATTCTCTGTCCATTCAAATGTGAGTAACTTCTCAGGTTTAAAGTGAGATTAGCAACACTGTTTGGATTCACGTCTTTGTAATCTATTATCCCCAAAGTGGTAGACATGGGAATAAACTTTTCACCTTGAATGATTTTCGTGCATAGGTTAATGAGGAGTCTACTTAGAATGCTCAGTCCATACAGATTATCTTGGATTCAAGGCCCAGTTGATTTGTTGCCACATAATGGTAACCTACCCACCTGATGGAAACAATGGCTACCACTTCAAAACATAATCAGTTTGTCGATTCATTTATTACATTTCAATTTTAAGGAAACTAATGCTGCTGGAGTTAAATCCATTCATTTCCAGGCCATACTAGAGCAAGCCCCACAGTGTCTTTCTTCCTTCCTCCTACTGACTCTACCACTGCTTCCTTCCCCAATGCTGATCCCCACTTACATACTAGATGCCTTCTCATCTTCTACCTCACTTTCCATCTTTTCTCCTCTGGAGTTTCCCATCAATGGCCTTCCTGTTCTTCAACATTTCCTGTTCTGTTCTGTTGTTACCCTAGAAGAATGCCAAATGTCTCCATAATCTAAAGAAAACACAAACAACAAACAAAAATCCCAAAACAACAACAACAAAACTAAAATCTTTACAGTAAAGAAAATCTTTTATCTTCTCTCACTTTTATTACCTCTATCAGCATAATCATCAAATTCTTCATTCTATAAGGTGAACAGAATCATGCTTGTCTCCCAAAGTCCCATGGTGAAGTCTTAATCCAATTATGACTATAGTTGGATATAGAACTTTTAGGGGATATTAAAGTGAAATGATGTTGTAAGGTTGTCATAGTCCAATAGAACCAGTATCCTTCAAACAAGAGAAAGATTCAGTCTTCAACACCCCTTCCTACCTATCCACGTGCTCTCAGAAGAAAGAGCACATGAGGATACAGAAAAAGATTGATATCTGAAAGCCAGGAAAGGAGCCCTTACCTCAAGAAGGACTCTCCCATACCCCAATGCTGCACTTTCCAGTATCTAGAACTTATCCAGTATCTTGAACCTTCTTATATCTTGTAATTCCCAGAATCTAGAACTGGAAACTTCTCACACCTTGATGTTATACTTCCCAGAATCTAGAAGTGAGTAAAATCAAATTTTTGTTATACATCTAAGGTGTGATGCACATAGATAATAGCCCGAGACACCTTTTAAGTCATTTGGCCCAATTATTGACCACAGAACAGCTTCTTCCCATGTCATCACTGATCTGATAAATGTCTATGACCATGACATGTTTTCAGACCTTTTTTTTCTCTTGGCCCACGCAGTGGCTAATACTCATAAACAGAGTTTTAGCTTTCTGTTTCTCTTAGCTCCTCTCTGAGTTTTCTTCTTCCTCATTAGGTAACCTTCTGGTAGGTCTTCCTCCTTCACAAATGCTCACAATTTGCCAGCATGGTATCTGGTTCTTACTGTTTTATGTGTTTGCTGGGAGTGACTTTGTGAACTCTTAAACTTCCTTATACAATTGACAGCATAGATCTGTTCTTCTTATTGTTTGAGAGACATAGCCTGATTTTGTTATGCTTTAATATCTGTGTTTTCAGAGGATATGGAATTTTACACTTCATTGGGCCTCTATTCCAGTGAATTTTTCTCCAATATTTATGAATTCTCTTCTAAAAAAAGAGTCATGATCACAATCAATTCCCACCTTTTGGGTTTTTTTTCCCTTTACTTCACAGTCTTGATGTTATCAATTCATTTTGAAATTGTACAAACGTGGATGTTGCATCATTAACATGTGACCTTGTAAGGTTTTAGTTTAAATTTATACCTTTCTTATTTTATTGCAGCTAAAGTCCCCTAGCCAGAAGTGATCATCAATCTATTGTGCTAACTGAATATAGGATTAGCATCCCTGACAACAGTACAATTCTTTTCTTTGTATTCAGATTTTAGCTGACTTCCAGTGTCTAGGCTAGATAATATTTTCTAATATTCTTGGAATATTAATTATTATTTGTCTTGGAATGTAATAGATAGTTTATAAGCAAAAGAAAAGGCTACATATTTTAAAAGTTGTCTATATGTGAGATATAATGAAAGAAATTTCTTTAATGAAGAACTTTCTAGAATCTACTAACATACGTTGTGACTCTCTAAACCTGGATTGTATGTATCTACAGTCTTTTAACCAAATATTCTTAAGGCTGGATATAATCAGAATTCAGTATTTTTCAGATGTTAGAAAGGTAGTTAGGTATATGATAGGCTCCCAACAATTAAACACAATGCCACTTCCTAGCAAAATATGTGTGCATATACCTTAGACAGGATAAAGAACAGGAAGAATTTTATATCAGTTTGTGTAGTGTTTAACAGTCTGAGAAATTGCATTTTAAACACAGTTTGTGCAGTTTTAAATTTAGAATCATGTATAGGAATTGTGAATAAGTCATACGCTGAATTTCTGAAACATACTTCTTGAGAACATCTGCAAGGTTTCTTGCACTGTGATACACATGCCTGGAAATGCAGACATGCAGACAATTTCTGCCTGGACCATTGGAATGCTAGTCTTTGCTCAAGGACTTAATACTCAACACTTGGCGTTTCTTGCTGTTTTCTGATATTCTTTCCACCTGGAAACTGTCTATCCTACCATCAGGCTTAAGTTCAAATATCAGTTCATGCTCTTATTACACTGTTATCACATTATATGCAATTACTTCTTTACTTCTGTGTCAAGTATTTGTCCAGAGGCTTAGAATAGTTGTTTGACCAATAATCAATAGTCATACAGAATGAATAAATGAAAGCTAAATAAAAAGTTGGGGTCAATTTTGAAATGCTGTTAACAGTGGAACAAAGTGGTTATTGAGACTGGAGTATATAAAAATTTGAACAATATTCAAAAGCATATAGCATGTGCTGTTGGTGCCCATGTCAAATCCCTTTACTTGGATGGCGTATCCATTCTGCAGAAACTTTGCACAGCACTAGGTATCCTGTTTCATTTTTTAAAAAAGAAAAACAATGTATGCATGTCATTTGTGCATGTGGATGTGATGTATGTGTGTGCATCATGGCCTATGTTTGTGGAAGTCAGAGGACAAGTTCATGAAGTCAGCTGTCTCTATATTTCTGTGAGGTCTTGAGGCTGCCAGGCTTGCATAACTCATGAACTATCATTACACTCCACTGTCAGATTTTGTTTAGATATTACCCTGTCATGTGCTTTGTGACAGAACTAATGGCCATTGTAGGGTATTCTTACCCATCACCTAGAGTACATTGGCTCAATAGTTGGTGAGTAGATGGTGTGTGATCTATACAGTTAGGTGTGACACCACTTACCATCACTGTCTGTGTTAGAAGGTATATGATCCCTATGATTGTATCTGAAACTCCATGGGTCGACTCTTTTTTAGTTCCTGGAAGTAGCTACTTTCACTGGATAAACATAGAAAGATAACCATAAAAATTAAAGGAAAGCTGTAGGTATCAAAGAAAAGGATTTGCCACATCAGGAGTAAAACACCTTCACTGTCATAGGAATATAGGATGGCAGTGATAAATGAAGACGTGGAGATATGTTTGTGTCACACGTGATCCACTAGAACATATTACTTTATGTCCTGCTTTTTTTTTTGTCAAATTGTAATGAGCTGGAGTTATCTGGGAAGAGGAACTTCAATTGAGAATAATACCCTCATCAGATTGTCTCTAGGCAAATCTGTAGGGTTGTTTCCTGATTGATGATTGATGTGGGAAGGCTCAATTCACTGGGGACTGTGCCATCCTTGAGTAGGTGGTATTTAGTGGTAAAGGAAAGCAGACTGAGCAAATCATGTGTAGCAAACCAGTAAGCAGCAGTCCTTTATGTTATTTGGTTCAGTTTCTGCCTTGAATTCCTGCCTGGACTTCGCTCTGTAATGGACTATCTATAAACTGTAACCTGAAATAAACCCTTTCCTCCCCAACTTGATTTTGGTCATGGTGTTTTATCGCAGCAATAGAAATCTTACTAAGACACCTTCTTACTCATATATATATATATATATATATATATATATATATATATATGAGCACTCATAGTACTTCTGCATACCAAAGTTCAGAATGTACAACCCAGTATTGGAATATGAGTAGGGATGTGCAGAAATGCTTTCCTTACCACCAGGCAAGTCACTCTCCCAGCAGACATGCCAGTTGAGCTGGACATATATCTAGAACTGGTCCCAGTGGGAGGAGATGAGGGAGATGAGGGAAGGAAGCTATGGATTCATGACAGACTGCAGAAGTGGGTAGGGAATAATTTGTCTAATTGACTATTTTCTTGTAAATTTAACTGGAGAGTATGACCAACCAGAAACCCTGAAACGTGTCCAAAGAAAATTTAATGAGAAGAGTAAGTCATTCTGATCAACACAAGGTACAAGGAATGGGTCATAATGCTTGCCCTTCCACACCAATCTGGATTCTTAATCATTGAGTTACATTCTGTAGAACCACCGTCTCTCACCAGGAGTACTTCGGTCAGAAATGCCTAGGTGCATGTTTCCTGGCAGTTTACAGCCAAGAAATCACTGCTGTTGAAATACAAAAGCCCATCTCCTTTCCTTAATGGCAGAATATGTTCATGGCACCAATCTACCTTCTGAACTCCCTGCTATACCATCTTCCCATTCCTACATGGTGGCCTTTATAGTAGCTAACAGTAGCAGAAACAAAGGTACTTATCAATAGAAGCCCAGTTAAACACACAGCTAGAAACCTCATACAACAGATAAATGACTCTTGAGAATGTGTGTATGTGAGAGTATATCTGTCTGTATACTGTCTTAAAAAAATCTTTTTGGCATATTGTTGAGAAAAACAGCTTGTAAAACAGCATGTATATTTTGATCCCATTTATGTGTAAATTATATACATATATGGTCATACATATATATCCATATATTATAGAGCAAGTTTTGGAAGGATGTCCATCAAATCATTGACAGTAGCTGACATAGTAACAATCCCAGAGACTTTAAATTTTTTTCTTTCCCGTATTTTTAAATTTTCTAAAAACTTATATTTTATTTTCATAAACATGTGACCAGTAAGAAAAGATGCTTTTTTAAGGTCAGCATGTAGTTATTCACTGTTCTGAGTCATTTTAAGAATTTGAAAGCAAGTGGTCTGTGCATATGAATACACACAATACATAGTTCATATGTGCATATTTACGCACACATACCCATAGCACATACATGCATATTTATATACACATATATTTTAATGGAGGATTTTTGAAATTTTTTAAAAATTTATTTTTAATTTATTTCATTTGAGTTTAAAATATAATTACACCATCCCCCCTCCTTCCACAAATACCTCCCATGTCCTCCTTTCTTTAAATATACATGTATGTGTGTTTGTGTGTGTGTGTGTGTGTGTGTGTATGTGTGTGTGTATAAACAAATGAATATATAAATACAACCTGCTGAGTCCACTTACTGTTGCTCCTATGTATGCATTTTTAGGGCTTATCATGTGTTTTAGAAAGACAATGAGGAAGCCCAAGGCTGGGGAAGACAGATTCTTCCTCTTTTATTAGTCACTATTTTCCTGTAGCTCTTCCCCTAGGGGGCTACAGTGGGGCCCTATGAGATTTCCCCCATTCACATTGGTATGCCAACTGGGGTTGTCATTGTTCAATCCTTGTTCAGGTAGCCATGTTGTTGAGATTTCATGGTTGTAGCTTGTCTTTCATTTTGAGAATTAGACAATCAGGCCGCAGATTTCCTGGTCCTCCGACTCTTTTGACCTTCTACCCCCTCTTCTGAGATGCTCCCAGAGCCGTGTGTGTAAAGTGTGTGTTATAAAGGATTGGACTTGGGGCTTGACACTATGGTCAATGTTCCCTGCATTTTGACTGGTTGTGTCTTTTTCTGATGCAAAAGAAGCTTCTTTGGTGGAGGGAGAGAGCCACACTTATCATCTACAGGTGTAAAGATATGTACTTAGAGTGCAACTAGGAATTTGTTAGACTGCTTTATAAAATATTCTTAATGAAAATCTTTTAAAATGTGATGAGTGGTTGGTCTTAGTATTTAAGGAAAGAGCACTGAGAAAAGAGAGATTGTACTGTTGTTGTGGAAGTCCCCAGAGTTTGATTTGTTTGGTTCATTCTTCAGAAGAGATCTGCCTGAGAAGAATGCCCCTAAACACCACTTCTTTGGCTGAGTGGTAGATTTCCAACCTGTGCTTTCACAATCTTATATGTCAATATACTTTTCTTGCAGATTTTAAGCTAAGCATCTCAAGAAATGTTGCTGTGGACTCTATTTATTAACTTAGGAGTGGATCCATGGGAATCAGGCTGGCCATTTTACTACTTTTGGAGTTTGGTTTTTTGGAACCTCTACATATTCTAGAATGAACAAATCATTGACACAAACTGTAACCTCCTTTGTTGATTCTATAGGTACCCATAACTCATAAGTATACCCATAAACCTAACACATACTTTTTAGTGTGTACCTCATCAGTCATGCAATCTCATGACCCTGCTTTCTCTCTACCACTATTCATTCTTTCTGCCTTTTCTTTCCTCCTCACTCCACCTTGTGCTAAATCAGAGATCAGTTAAGGGGCCTGTGTCTGCACTCACTCTTTGCCTGGCTGCCATACATATATGTGGAAAAATCAAACAAGTGTGCAGTGCTCCTAAAATCTCAAAGTGAAGTAAGTGATCTACTTGGTGGAAATAGAATAAAGTCCTATTTAAAGTACAGTTGACTCTACCTGACAGACAGGACCTCTGTCCGCTTACTTGAGTGCATGCAGCAGTTAGCTCACCTCAGTGAGGAATGGGTGGCCAAAGCACCAGTCACTCTGAATCATGTCACACTGCTTAGAGGGGCAGGTTCTTGGTCAAGCTGGAAACTCTTTTTCTTATAATCATTTCTGCTTACCTTCCACACATTCTCTCTGAACTGCTGAATATTATTTTACTTGGGAACTCATAAACCCTCTTGTGTTCTTTATTTCTAGAATGTTGCCTGTAAGAGAGAAGAGAACGTACTGCAGAAGGCATGTTCAATTTCCTCACGCTACACAGCTTTCTAAGTCAGAACTCTGGTACTTCAGGATCACGCAAGGCCTCATTATCTGCACGTAACCTAATGACATCACAATTAATTTACAGATCATTCATGCAGTTTTTGTGTGACAATATGAACCTGAGCTTCCAAATAGCACTTGAGTCCTAGTTAAGTTATTCCCAATATATCACTGGGCCAACACTTGATTGAAACTCAGAAAACTCATCAGACTGAAAACTCAGATTAGCCAGTAACCTAATGCAAAAATGTATGCATACTTTTTGTCTCATTAGGGTCAGAGGAACTGATTGGAAAGAAACAGTAGTAGACTGCCTAAGTTTTGCACATGGAAACAAAGCAGTTTCACCTTTTGGAACAATGTAAGCCAAAAATTTCATCCACTGTTCTCCGGTCCACAGTCCTCATGTAGAGCCAGAAATGACAGCAATTCTAGGAGCATTCGATTTCTGTCTCTAAATTTTTTTCTCTACTGTATTTTTTAGGTTTAAAAATATCATTAGATGGGCCTAGCTTTCCCAGAAAAATCAAAATCAAAATATGCTACCATGTTAACTTAAAGAAAAATCATTTTAAGTCCCCCACAGTAAAATAACAAAGAAATGTTGTTCTATTGTTCTATATTCAGTTTGAAGTTGTGATATAGCTGTCAGAAGGATTTGGAATGGATTATAAATAGGAAAAATTATAAAAACAAAAACAAACCAGTGCTCCCTGACTGTGTATATCAGCTACAGTAGTGGTCTTTGATCATGTATAGCAGTCCCCCTTTATATGTATGTACTCTCACTTTCTGTGGTTTGGTATGTTAATGAGCAACTGCCCTCCAAGAACAGTAATTAGAAATTTTTAGAAATAATTCTTTAGTTTTAAGTTTTGTGTCTTCCTGAACCATCCTCCTGGCATGTGACCTTCTTTTGTCTAGAACACCCACAGTGTATTCATTATTTCTAATTTATAACCTAGCAATAGAGTGAGCTTAAATGTATATCCTTAAAGATGCTTACTTAAACATTAGTCACTCAGAAGCCATTATGAGTTTGGTCTACTATAATGGCATTTCAACACATGTGTTTGTAACCCATATTTTTTACAGAATAATGGCCTCAAGTATAAGAGTTATGGCACCTTTATTACAATATATTGTAATAATTATCCTATTTTATTACTTGTTTTATTTTCTTACCATGAATAATTTATTAATTAAACTTCATCATGTAAGATCTGCACTACGTTCATTTTCAGTCATCCCCTAGGATTAATCCACTGTATCTCTAATAATTAAGGGGCAGACAAACTTCCGTATTGTATTAAGTTTTACTCAGTAAGTTTCCAACATTAGAACATTAGCAGAATCTTCTAAGAAAAGTACAACAAAACTAACCTTTAATAATACGGGTTTAAACAGTCAAAGCTAACAGAATCTAACCACTTTAAAAGGAGAAAAGATTCCTTAAAATCTATTGTTCTCAGAGAAAATTAAAAATATAACTGTGATTTTTTTCTACAAGAAAACAATGCTTAGCATATGGTAGGTGTTAAATGAATTGTCCTTTAGCTAATGAATGGTTATTTAGAAACATATTGAAAATAAAAGCCTTGTCTAGCCACACAGTAGGCTTTAATGTATACCCTTAAATATGTCCATTTAGCCATTAAAAAGAAGAAAAAAATAAAGTAAACATTTAGTTCCCAGTAGCTGGAACATGAAAAGAAATTCAATAAATTAATCAGGGGTTAATAACAAAGCTAGGACATTGGCTGCAAGATTGTGACATCTACATATGACAGGGAAGCTGAACTCATGAACTCACACCTATATAGTTGCCTGAATAAGACATAAATAAAGACAATATTAGTTGACATTCCAAAGTGGATGCAGGAAGTCTTATATGACCTCATCAATAGATGAGGAACTATAGGCAATTAATGACTGTTGAGTGAATAAGAATTGGTCTTGTCCAGCAATGAACCCCCTAACAGGCAGCCCAACACCAGTGATCAGCCCTAAAATGTATACATAAGAAGAAAACTGAATGAATCCAAACAAGAAGAAAACAGAATGCACTCAAATAGGATAATATATATTATTATATATATGATACACACACACATATATACATATATATATATATATATGATTAAAGAAAAGGAGGCCATGAATTTGAAAGAGACTGAGAGAAGAAACAAAGGAGGGGCTAGGAAGAGGGAGAAATATTATAAATAAAGTACACACATATGACATTAAAAGAAAATAGTAAAACCAAACATCAATACATATGTTGTACTAAGGAGACAGAAATACAAAGCTCTTATAATTTTAACTTGAAAAACAAAAATAACTTGAAAATAGCTAGAACTGATATGTTATATAAGCTAACAATGGATAATATTTAAATAGTAGTATCTTACTTAGCTCTGCTCAGATATTTGATATTCAGTAGGAAAGGTATATTTTCTACAAAAAAATCATTAGTGTATGTCTTTTGATTAAAATTATTACAAAACTAGAAAATAGGCATGGTATATCCATTGAAAAAATAAAGAGATAAGAGTTATTACAAAATTATTTTCCATAAAATATCCCAAAACGTTTTGATACATATTTCAAGGAGTAAAATTAACAAATTCTAGAAAATAGAGTTGCAAAGTTACCAAGATTATTTTATAAAATAAATAAAAACAAAAGCTGACAGAAAAGACACAAGAAAATCACATAAAAATATTTGCAAGCTCGATTGCAGGTTCTAAAAGAAAGTCCACCTCCATAAACCAATGGTGTTGATGAAAGGAATTGGACGAAAGTTAAATCTTAGGGCATCTCTGAGTACTGTGCACACAATGCACGATGAAAGGACCAGTCAGAAAACAGACACTGGTGGGCTCAAGATGCTTAAAGATATTTAATACAGTTGACTAGTCATGGAGAGCTTAAAAAAACATCAGAAAAATTGTCCGTATCCATGGTTAGTGTAACACCCAGCGAAGTAATGAATTAGATAGCATGTGCAGCAGAGAAAAATTAAAGGAAAAACTTCAAGTGTGGTCTCTAATAGTATCTGTGTTAGTCGGGGTTCTCCAGAGGAACAAAAGAGGTGGTGGTGGTGGTGGTGGTGGTGGTGGTGGTGTGTGTATGTGTCTGATTTACTAGAGTGGCGCATGGGCTATGGTCTGTGTAGTTCAACAAAGGCCATCTCCCAGTGGAAAGGCCAAGAATCCTGTAGTTGTTCGGTCCCTGAAATTGGATTCTCAGCAGTCCCAGAGGATTCCTTGAGAGCTGGAATATGGAAGAAGTAGATTCTAATCCCAGTGAAGGAATGGCGGAGCAGCAGGGTAGATGAACTTTGCACCAAGAGTGAGGTCAAACAGGCAAAAAGTAAAAGCTTCTTTCTTCCCTATGTAATGTGGGCTACTACCAGAAAGTGTGGCTCAGATTCAGGGTGGGCCTTCTCATCCCGTATAATCCAGTCAATAAAATCCCTCACAGGTGTGCCCAAGTTGCTTGGGTTTTAGTTGATTCTAGTGGAAGTCAAGTTGACAACCAAGATTAGCTTTTACAGAATCACACACCAAGGTGAACTCCTTAGAGAACTAATAAATCGTATACAAAATGTCAATTTTGAAAACATTGTAAGAGGATACCTGAATGAGTGCAGAACAAAACAAGAGATTTCTAAAGTGAAAAGACATAGAAAATAGTATAAATATCATTTTCACTGAATAATAAATACTGTGTACATAATCTTATTTATGTAAAAATTATTTTGAGGGGAGTATGTAATACTAAAATAGAAAGTAGGCAAAGGTATTTTAATAAGTTTTTTAAAATATTGTATAAACTCAGTAATAAATAAAGAAATACAACATATAAGGTGATGACTTTTGAGAGGCTCAGTTATTAATGATTTTAAAAATAGTATGTCAGTATTATACTAAATATAAACATTATTATTTGCTGGTATAATTAATTATATATCATATATATATGAATCCATATACATAAACATGCATATTAGATCGCTGTCCTCTGCAGTGAACTCAGGAATATTCTAGAACACAGTGTTCACATACTGATTTAATGAAAACTGATGGAGTTTAGGAATTACTGAACCAATTCAAAAATACCTATTTTGATTACTAAACAAAAATCCCCATATTTTTGACATAAATTCCTTCTGTCTTCCTTGCAGATAAGCTTGGTGCCTAACAGACTAGAAATCCTAACATTCACATCTGTTAGGCTACCCTTTACAGAAAACTGTAGAACTCTTGAGGAATGGTAGGAAAAAGTGAAAGACAAAATGATCATTTGTTTCTTTAGTCAATTACATAGTTTCTTGTGATTAAATTAGTCTTTGATTAAGCCTTGAATGATGCATGAAAGTTAATGCTAGCAAATATAGTGTTTATGCATGCTATATACAAAATATATTTATATATTATTATCTTATATAATATACAAATGTATTTGTTGTGATAGTCATGCGCATATGTGTGTCTTCATAAAGTTAAGTACTAATTTCTATGTGTATTTGTATACAAATCCAAATCTTGGCCATGTTGACTGTACCTACCTGAATCACACTCAGGAAAATTTGTCACCAGCTTATATAAATTCAGTGCACGTTAGAGCACCTGGGCAGTTGTCAGCAGCAGTAGTTACACACGAGGAACAAAAACATTCCATATTGAGTCATATGCATTAAAGAAGCTGGCCCTCTGCCCGAATGCTGTGCCACTTGTAATTATGAAGTGCCAACTGTGCTTGATTTCTGTGCATTCTGCTGGTGGGCTCTGCACACTGCCATGCTGCACATTCTATGTTTTGTGTTCCAAATTCCTTGTTCTGATTTGGAGTTTCAAGTTAGGAATACTGGGTATGCTACATGGACAATAAATGTACATTTTTATTAACTTTAATGGTTTAGCAGGCTTCAGCTACAAGAGAAAACTAATTTATATAGAAACATCATTTAACATAATAAAATTGTTATTCTAGAGTCCTCTTTCTCCCTCCCCTCCCCCTCTCTCTCCTATGTATGCCCCCCCCCCCGTCTCTCCCTCTGTTTGTCCTCTTCCCTGACTTTCCCTCTCTTTCTTCTCTTTTCCCCTCTGTGTACACCTTCCAATGTCTCCTTCCTCTGATGGACTAATATTTACCTTGGAACTCAGCTAAATCATTTCTTTTCTCCCCACTTCAGAATTCTCGTATTTTGTTTGTTTCAAAGTCAAAGACTAAAATTAAATATATGTGTCTCACTTCTTTTGGGAGGTTTTCTGAACTGAGTATGAGAATTCTCCGTTTTACTTTGTACTACAACTAAATTATATTTTATCAATCAATGAGGTCACTGCTGCACAGTCTAATAGTTCAATTGGGACCCATTCCTCACCTACCCTTATGTTTCCTCAAACAGTGCCATGATTCATTTAGGAAGGGCAACTAACTTCTGGTCATCCAAGAGTGGTCCAGAACATTCCTGAAAGCTGCAGTTAAAGTGCCAGGTCAGTACTTATGAAGTGAAGAACCCCCCTTGATTTGAGCTGGCTCCATGCTTTAAGGCAAATGTAGGTTCCGGTACTTGGCACCCTGGAAGTACCAGGCATACACCGTCTTCTTTCTTCTCCCTCATCCTTTCTGCCATTTTTGGTATCCACTAGCCCTTGCTTCTTGGAGAAAGAATATAGTTCTACCAGGGCTCTTGATGATCCAAATAGTAAGTTACTTATAAGAATATGATTATTTTAGAAATAAAAATATCTAACTATTGAGTCCTGTCTCTCCCTGTATGAAGGAATGGCATCACTCCTACTGACTAGTTTTAACTGCTTTGAAACCACTGCTACCCAAACCAACTCCAGTTAAACTTGGCTGAAAGTCTTGTTCAAAAGTCCCAAGACCACCTTATAAGGCCTAAAGCTTTGGGGATATTCCACGTGGCAGATTACCTCATAGGTTTACTCTTTTAGGGATGAGGGTTTTACTTGCATCAGATCCACAGTTTAAAGTATGGCTCTCTGACATGCTCATAAGCAACCTGAGGCACCTACACTTGAAGAAAGTCAATGATGGGTCATGGAAGAATTACAGTATCTTCTGAGGCCTTGAGAAATCATTCTCTTGAGGGTTGGTATGAATTTTCTCCCTAAACCCTTGTATAGGACCAGATTATCTTTAGGGATGACAATGGGTGAGTCTCTTCCCATATCTGCTCAGAAGCAAATCAGGCCTTGAAATGATGGCATGATCCTTGGATGGATGCATCAAAATGAAATCCTCTATCTCTCACCTTCACCATAAATTACAGTAAGCTTTGTAGCCGGTCAGGGAAGTTATTTTCTTCAGTACCTACTAAATACAAGTGAAGATGTAATTAGTATTTGCCAGTCTTTCCATATCTACATAAATCTGCCTTTTTTTTTGGCTTCCTTTTATGCTTTAGGGCACAGCTGCTGTTTCCATGGACTGCTCTTGATTGTAGAAGGTCTTTGTAGAAGGAAGAAACATGTAAAATTAGAAACTGGATAATAGGAGAGCAAAGGAATGTTAAGTAGCTGATATCACCAATTATTCTGTAAGCCATATGGTATTGGTGATTATATTCTTCTTTAATTTTTATTAACAAAAGTAAAATACTTAACAATATTTCAAAAGCATTTGTTTATAGTCAATAAATGGTAATGTTTTAAATACAGTGATCTATCTGTAAGTTCTTCAACAGTATGAATTAAACGACATTAAATCAATATCCAAGCACTATGTTCTTGTCTATTTACTCTGCCAAACTATTTGTCATCAATTCCAATTGCCAAGCATGATAAAGTTCATCACACTATCTAAGGGAGCCAAAGGTTTAATGTTACAACACAAGGTATGGCTTCCATTCAGGAAATCCGTGTTTTCTTTGCTTTAAAAGGCTGTCTTCACATGATTGCATGAAGGACTTTTTAACACTGAATTTCTGGAACACACATGAGCCAAGAACTATCTTCTCTTACATTATAGGCTCCTTCAATACACTTAAGGCCTGGAGATGAGCCAGAACACTAGGATGAGTTTGAATGCATTGAAACTTGGATACAGTGTGCAGAATCATCCCAAGGTATTGTTGTGTATTCATCTCCTGCTAAAACATAGTCCCTGGTTACTGGAGACTGTGGGGCAGATCAGTCTACATTTGACTGCATTGTGGCTTTCTGATATATTTTCTTGGGACATTCTTACTGAGCACATCCATTCTGATTTCTTTTTTTTATTTTACATACCCACCACAGTTTCCCTACTCTCCTCCCATTCCTCTCATTCCCTCCCCCCACCTCCCTCTCCATCCACTCCTCCTCCATCTCCATTCATAAAGGGGCAGGCCTCCTATGGGAGTCAACAAAGCATGGCACATCAAGTTGAGGCAGGACCAAGCTCCTCCCCTTGCATCAACCAAGTTTGGGGATTGTGTTCCCAAAACCAGCTCAAGCACCAGGGACAGGTCCTGGTCCCACTGCTCAGAGTCCCACAAACAGACCAAGCTAAACAACTGTCACACACATGCAGAGGTCATAGGTCAGTCCCATGCAGGTTCCCTTGCTGTTGGTCCAGAATTGGTGAGCTCTTATGAGCTCAGGTCAGCTGTATCTGTGGGTTCCTCTGTCATGACCTTGACCCTCCTGGCTCATACAATACTTCCTCTTTCTCTTCAACAGGACCCTGGAGCTTGGTCAGTGCTTTGTTGTGGATCTTTGTATCTATTTTCACCAGTTACTGGATGACTGCTGATGACAGTTAGTGTGGTCACTGATTTGATTACAGGAGAAGGCCAATTCAGGCACCCTCTCCACTATTGCTAGGAGTCGAAGATATCAGAAAATGGAAAGATCTCCCATGCTCATGGATCAGTAGGATTAACATAGTAAAAAATAGCAATCTTACCAAAAGCAATTTACAGACAGATTCAATGCAATCCCCATCAAAATTACAAGACAATTCTTCACAGACCTCGAAAGAACAATACTCAACTTCATATGGGAAACAAAAGATCTTCACCAACCCCACATGTGACAGAGGACTGATCTCCAAAATATATAAAGAACTCAAGAAACTAGACATCAGAATGCCAAGTATTCCAATCAAAAAATGGGGTACAGATTTAAACAGAGAATTCTCACAAGAATCTCAAATGGCCAAGATACACTTAAAGAATTGTTCAACATTCTTATCCATCAGAGAAATGCAAGTCAAAATGACTCCCTTTTGATTTCTTAAGACAAGTTCCACTTGTCAAGTACTAGTGTGCTCTGAAGCCATCCTTTCCATTAGAATAATTTCCATTAGAGTATACACGTCTGCTCTAATTTAGTAAGTTGATTTTATATTTGAAGCAGAGTACAACTCTATGCCACATTGTTTAAATTCCTCTCGTTGTGATTATAAAGATTATTGCCATAAGTTAAATAAGTCCCAAACTTAATGACCTTGTGCAAGCGTCCTTTACTGCCACTCAAGTGAGTCTGGACCTTTTAGTGTCAAGCTGTTGATGCAGCTGTGCTTTTCCTTACTAGAGGATGGACTCTGATCAGATCCGTTCTAGGGGAATCAGACTGAAGGGACAGAACAGCCAAATAAGTTCTTTTTGTGGAAACAGCAGAAGCACTAGAAAGCAACCCCAACTACAAATGCATATTTCAGTAATACATCTGCTAATATCTCAGTAGTCAAGCCAAGTCATGCGGCCATCCCCAAATCAAAGTTCAGCAAAGTGACCTAGACCCATGCAAGGCCAAAGCAAATCATGTGACTCTACATCAGTGGAACAATGATACAGATGCTGCCCATGCTCACAATAATAATATCATTTAATATAGTAGCTTTTGTACACTATATAATATATAAGCAGTTAAGGCACAGTTCTAAATTTTCATATTGTTTTGTCTAACAAGAGTATAGCATTCCTTAAGGTAAAGGTTTTATTGAACAAAGCAAATAAATAACTAAATAAATCTCACCTGTCTCTCCCTGTCTCATACTCACACACACACACACACACACACACACACACACACACAGAGAGAGAGAGAGAGAGAGAGAGAGAGAGAGAGAGAGAGAGACTATTGAACACATACACACTTGAACACCAGAATAAAACTTAAGTGTGTTTATGATATTTGAAAGATTACCTAATATATGTGAGTAGAGATCCATAGATTTATTGCTTTGAATGGGTTCTTGACACAAGTTAGTGCCTAATAAGTGCTGCTGTCTGATGACCATCCACTTACCTTGCTCATAGTGGTTGTTCAATAACTATTGACTCATTAGTTTTATCATCTGTTTTGTATAGTCATTTCCTAGAATCTGGAACTTCATAGCCATATTATTAGGGCTTGTTAGCTCCTAACTATACAGAACAAATGCTCTTCTAATTTTAAACATCATATCATTGCTCCATGCATTTTGAATTATACAGAGCAATTGTTCTCAGCTCTTCTGTCTGCAGACGACTTTGGTCTTGCAACTTGTCACGTGGATTACCTCCTCTGTCTGCTTCCATTCACCACGGCAAGAAAAAAGCCAACCAGAATTAATGGGCAACTGGGCTCTATCCTCATTGGGAACAGCTGTTTCTTATTAAATACCATAAGTAATATATTAATTCTTGCCATAAACAAAAGTAAAGACATTGTCATACTCAAAGCATTACCAGTACAAAAGTCCAGTCAGCAGAGCACCTGGAGGACCCCTTGTTCAGACAGCCCCCTGGGTGTCATTCATCTACAGACTCAAGATGTTATGTTTCTTCTGTTTGCTTGCAGAGGGAGACACGGTCAGAATCTGGACGGACAGAGCCCACTCCTGTTGACTTGTTTGGCTGATATATAATGATAATGGTTGAGTTGGTGAGATGATCACACAAATGCCATGATAGCATGTGGCAGACCTCATAAAATATGGACCCTAGAAAGACACAAGAGAGGACCATGGTCAATTCAACCATTTTCAGTCATTAGCTAAGGTCCTAGAGAAGTAATCTGACTGCTTCATAGCCAATCAACCCAATAGTGAACATGTCAGGCTAAGAATGCAGATCTGCTGGAGTCTGAGCAAGGTTCTCTGAAAAATGCTACATGAAACTGCTTGCTTTCATTTGACAGTCAACCCAATTGACCTCGGCAAGTAGTGATTCATGTATACCCTTAGAGGAAACTTGAGTGCTTCAACAGTTTTCATGACATAAATGTGGTGGTCTAGATGTAAAGTACAATGGGTGACATTTGTACAAGATGTGTTAATTTTCTTATTGCTTGGGTTTTGTAAATCTGTCAACATATCTTTCCTATGATGAAGGTAAAACAACAAAAGCTAATATATTTTACAACTTAGTGTTTGCCAGAGTTAACTCAACAACTCCAAAAAGAACCTTAAAAGTTCTATTTTATAGATGATGAAATTAACACTCCAAGAAATAGAATAACTTGTTCAGGACATACAGCAAGGAAGTATGGGGCCAGGTTATATACAGTGGATGCTTCTATTTTTGACAAGTTCCTCCATTGTGCTGTATGAAGCCATGTGTTACTTTAGCTTTGATGTCACTTAATTTGTCAATTTCTTCAGCATATTTTGCCTTCTTTATTGTATAGGAAATATATCCCTATAAACAACTTGTAAGTATTGATTTGAATATTTCCAAAGTCATGCCTTAAACAATTGTGTTTAGGGTTTTTATAAATGTGTAGTGTTCATTTCTTCATTTATTCAAACTTGTGCATGACTAAACTCCATGAAACTTTATGGTTCTTTAGATATGACCCATTGATAGTGATTCCTGGAATAACTGTACTTGCCTACTTACTCCAACACATTGCTTTGAAACTAAACTGTCACATTTATGTCCATAAAAATGGTTGAAACACTTAGGCCTCATATGGAAAATACCAGCTACAGCCTAGTAATAACATATCACCCTAAAGTCAGGAAGCCATGGCCTCAAGTTTTTCTGTTTTTAATATTTGAGTGAGTTTTGATTTTGACTGGTCCTAAATTCATCTTTACTTTCTATATAAGTTCTAACTACATTCAAAGGTGGAAAGATTCAATGGCCTGTTTTATTTTCCTGATGAGTGCTTGCTGAGCTAGGCTGCTGATGGCACTGCTCCTGCTGCTCTGTTAACACAAAGTCTCATTTCTGGTAAGGCATGAAGGTTGTCATGTGACTCCATGCAATTTTGTTTTCCATTCGTTCAGTACTTGGTCTTCTTAATCTTACCACTTCTAACGATAGAGAATTGGTATCTCATCATGACTTCAATTGGGTTTTCCCAATGGCTGATGATGCAGAACATCTTTCTGTGCATGGCAGTTACTTACCACTATCCTTAGTTAAGTGTTTTGGTTTGTCTTTTGCCCATTTTTAATTGGCTGATTGATTCATATTAATTTTTAAATATATATTGGTTAAAGGTCCTTTGCCAAGTATTTGTTTTCTCTTCTCTTAGCAGTGTCTTTCACAGACATTAAACTGTTTAATTTTTTAAAAGTTCAATTTGATGTTTTGTTGTTGTCTTTTATGCAACATGCTTTTGGTGTTGTGTTTAAGGAGTCCTTGCTTAACTTTTGATCCTTCAGTTTTTGTTCAGTTTAAAGCCCTTGAGACCTGTCACTGAGAGAGGAGCATGGAAGCCTCTGAGGACAGTTATATATGAATGTGCTTCCTACAGTTTGTCCATATTGCTTCATTGTGTTAGGGGTAGAGAGATCTCTGATTTCCATAAGTACTTGGACAATTAAGCTTTTTATTATCTTGTGAAATTCCTCTTTCTCTTGGTACTTTTTTTTCTGAATCCAGTTCTGTCTAGTTTCATAACTGCTTTGACTTTGTTTGCTAGAAATATTTTTTGGGTATTGTTTTCATACTCTTGCTTTTAACTGGTTTGAATTTCCATATTGGAAATGTGTTTCTTGTAGTCTTTTTTTAAATCCATTTCCTAAATCTTCTGGCTTTAATTGATGCATTTAGTGCATTTGTATTTTTTAAGATTTATTTTTAATTATATGTGTATGAGAGTGTGTCTGTATCTGCATGAAGTACACAGGTGCCTAAGGAGTCTTAGATATCCTGGAACTAGAGTTACAGGAGGTTGTGAGCTGCCCAGTAGGCATAGTAGGTATCAAACTCAGATCTTCTAAAAGAACAGTCTACTCATTCAAATGCTGAACCATCTCTCTAGCCCATTACATTTGTACTTAATGCAGTTATCAATTATTGTTATGCCTGATTAACTTCAATCATTTTATTTATTTTATTTGTTTTCTAATTATTACCTTTGGACTTTTCCCTAATTTCTTATTTCTTGGCTTTTGGGGGTATTAAATGACATTTTAAAAGAAAGTTTTACAGTTTAACCTGTTTATTATGATTTATGTGTGTGCTTTGTTATTTTGGTGGTTTCTCTAAAATGTATGATGTACCTACCTGACTTTCCATAGCTTGTGTAGATTGAAATAGCTTATATTAGCAATTTAACACTATAGAAGAAAATGTAGAAGTTTTGCTATCCCAATGTTTAGTTACTTGTTATAGTATTTGTTTTTGCTATCAAATTTTTATTTTCAGTGAAAGAAGAAAGTGATATGTCCAGTTAGTCTAATCACTGCCATTTTCATTGTCGTCCCCATTTCTGCTGCTATAACTGTCCTCACATCATTCAGCTTTGTTTAGTAATTATTTTAGCAGATGAGCTTCAGATGAATTCTTTCGCTTTTCCTCAACCAGAAAATACATTTACTTGACTTCCACCCTTGAAAGACATTTTGACTGACATGGATCTGAGCTGACAATTCTTCTCTTGCAATGCTTGAAACATGTGCCACTTTCTTCTGACATTTCATGACTCCTGATATGAAAATTACAGGTATCATAAAGTCAGTATTCTCCTATAGATCATATACAATGCTCCCCTGGCAGTCTTAGTTTTTGGCCTTTGACTTTATTGTAATGTGTCTTTTTTTTTATTAAGAAACTTTTTATTAACTTTACATACCAATCACAGACCTTTCTCTTCCTTTCTCTTGACCCTCCAGTCTCCCCCACTCAAGCCAGCCCCCATTCCCTCCTATAGGAAGCTAAGGCCTCCCATCCCAGCTTAGACTACTAGCACTATTGGAGAGGGTGCCTGAACTGGCTTACTACAGTAATCAGATCGGTAAATACTCTGGCATCATAGAACCTTTCTTCAGTAACTGATGGACGCAGATGCAGAAATCCACAGCCAAACACCAGGCCAAGCTCCAGGAGTCCAGTCGAAGACAGAAAAGAGAAATTCTATGAGCAATGGGCATCAAGATGATGAAGGGAAAACCTACAGAGACAACCAAACTAAACTAGTGGGAACTCATGAAATTTAGACCAACACCAGTGGAGCCTCTACAGGACTAGGCCCTCTGTATAAGTGAGACAGTTGGTACACGAGCAGGCTTTTTGGAGCCCACTACATATATTGTAATGTGTCTTGATATGGAAATCATTGTTTTGGGATCATATAAGCTTCTTGTCTGAGGTGTTTTAGCCATTCTTTTTCTACATGTATTTTCTCTCTCACCACGTTCTGATCCCTTTCTGGTAGATGACAAAAATGCTAGATATTTCCCTGTCAATCCACTGTTCTCTGAAATCTGTATATTATTGGTTTTTTGTTTGTTTGTTTATTTGTTTCACTCCTTTTCTTTTTCCTATTAAAATTGGATAATTTATGTTGACCTAACTTTATGTTTCTGAATTCATTAGTTCACTTCCTTGGAGTGAACTAATCCAGGGAGTTTTCATTCTTTGTATCTTCTTTTCTTCACAGAAATCTTAACATATTTATTGATTAAAATGTTTGAAATTGTAACTGGAGTACATGAAGCTTTTCAGTCTTCAGTAGGTCACTTAATACCTGTGCCATTCTCATGGTAGAATCTGTTAAGCTTATTTTCCCATGTTAGCTGAGATTTTTCTGGTTCTTTGCATACTGAGAAATTTTGCTTTATATCCTGGATATTTAGGGCATTATGCAGTTGTCATATTTGTAGCAAATCTCAGCATACATTCTATAGACTGTGATTGCAATGCCAGTTTACCTGTCAGAATCTGTAATATTGTATTTCTCCTCTGTGCTGCTCAGAAGCCAGATTGACCCATGGTTTATGTATTTGTCAGGTAAGTTCTCAGTCTTTTCTGTAATGGGTTGAATCTCATACAGAGTTTGTTTACTTCTTGACAAAACTGGCCTAATGGGCAAAGAACTGCCTTTGCCTCAACTGCTGATAGTAAGCACACTGTCTAGTCCAGAAAAGCAGGACACAAGGAAAAGTGACTGCTGAAACTTGCCAAAACAGGGTAGGACACTCCTTCAAATTTTCCTGCTTCTGAAAATGGTCTGTCAGATATTCTAGGTTGATAGCCAAAGTTGGATGACTCAAAACTGCAGAGAAACACTGGGTGACTATCCAGGCAGTCAGCTGTTTCTGTCATTTCTTGCATTTTTCGGAAGTTGCTTACTTGCACTTCCTGCTTATTCAGGTAATATTATTTTCCTTCTCAGGTCTTTGATGGGGTTGAAGACTAGGTAGTTACAGTTACAATCCTCTCAAATCTTAGCTAGGGGCATACTAGGTTCAAGACTTAGACTCTTCAGGATAGGACAACTATTGGAGTAATCACTGTAATTTGCCAATTACCTATAGTCTGGACATCTAGAATGTGTTTCTTGCTTGGTGTTGTTCTTGTTGGTTATAGTTCCCTTTTTTATGTTTGTAGCTAGAGTTTTCCTGGTCCTGCCTGGCCCACGGTCAGGACAAATCTCTCTCACCCGCCAGTCCTGCAGCTGCTCAGACCCAACCAAGTAAACACACAGAGACTTATATTGCTTACAAACTGTATGGCTACAGAAGGCTTCTTGTTAACTGTTCTTATATCTTAAATTAACCCATTTATATTAATCTATAAGTAGCCATGTGGCTTGTGGCTTACCGGTATGTTAACATCTTCTCATCGCAGCAGCTAGCAGTGTCTCTCTGCCTCAGCCTTCCACTTCCCAGCATTCTCCTCTCTCCTTGTCCCACCTATACTTCCTGCCTGGCTATTGGCCAGTGTTTTATTTATTAACCAATCAGAGCAACACATTTAACATACAGAATATCCCACAGCATATGTTATTACTTTTTCTTTCTTCTGAGCAATACTTGGTAATTGTTCTTATTGTATGTAGTTTTGTATTAGGATTATGATCTTCTTAATTAGACAAAAAAGGGCAAGTGTTGTGAGAATTCAATCCATTCAGCCAATGGCACTGGGATGACTAGTCCTAGGGCATGGTCTTGTCTGGGTATGTGACTGGATAAGAACTGAGGAAGAGAGTTATGCTCTCTCTCTCTCTCTCTCTCTCTCTCCCTCTCTGGGATGTGGAAGGTTTCCTGACACCACAGTTCAGTGAGCTGGTACAGAGCTTTCCCCATCCTTTCCTCGTGGACAAGGAGGCAGCAGCGCTACTTCATTCTGTAGTCATGAGTGTGTTTTTCCCATTTCATCCCTTAATAAATTATTGACCAGACTTCTTTGGGTTTTCAATTCAATGCATGTGCAGTTCAGTGGGAAAGACCAAGGTTTACAAAAGTGCTTTCCTGAGTTCTTCTTTGCTATAATCTTCAACCTTTTGACTCAATTGAGACTGTACTTTAGATACCTTGTGCTGCCATGGACTTTTGCAATTGTGCCCAAATATTAGATCAAGTGGCATGAGGACAGAGAAAAAGCAAGGAGTTTCCCCTTACTCCTGGAAACCTGTGGATGAAGAAAACTGAACTCCTTTCTCAGGTTTGAGTCCTACAGCCCCACACTGCTATAGGCTTCTGCCACCACCACAAGATTGCTTGGAATTCCTGGTGCAGTAGAAGGAAGAGAGAAGCAGAAGAAGAGGGAAGAGCAGGAGGAAACAGGGAAGGAAGAGGGCAGGAGGGAAGAAAGATCAGTAGATCTCTGAATTTTGTAGTATTAAAGTATCTCATTGCTTTCTCTTTAAATCAAAACTGGAAGGCTTCTCCTGCAGCTCTCTCGCCTGGACCCTGGTCCCCACTTCTAGTACAGTGAGTTCAAGCTACAGGATATCAGCAAAAATAGAACTTTTAAGCTCCATGTTGGGTTGGTGGTATCATGATTTAAGACCTTCTTCTCAATTGGCTGACTTCTGTTTACTTTGGGTGATATTAAATAACTGTTTCATGCATTCTGTTCAGAGATGGGGCAAAGAAGACTATGTTCACTCCATTTCCTCTGAAGCTGAAAGACCTCCTCATCTAGTTTCATGTATCCTGTGGTGCAAATATACTGAAGTACTCTAGGAGTGCCTCTTTCTAAAGAAAGGGTTCCTTAGTAATTTAGTGGGGACTTTAGAAGATGGGCTCTGTGACAAATCTATTCTAAGATCGAGAGATGTAAAGACCAGGAGCTAACCCTGCCATGGAGGAGTTTACAGCTCCCCTTCTCAGCCCTCTGTCAATAGTTAACATTCCCTTACAAAGAGCATTTTATCTATGATAGGAAATTAAATACCAAGTGAGTAGCTACATAAAGTAAAGTCAGCCCATTGGAATCCCCCACTTTTCTGTATCTTGAGGTTCAATGATAGGAGAGTGAAGAACAGCTAGAGCCACTCTGTTCCATAACAATATCCATGTGCATGGGTAGCTCAAGCTCTAACCTGCTATTCCAACTTTCATTTTCCTAGGGATACCTTTAATTCTTCAATAAGTGGTTCATTATACCTCACTTTGTGTGAGTTGTTATCTGTTTTTATGCTCTGACACACTAATACAGGTTTAATCTATTAGAATATATAAATGATAACAACTAGTTGTGTGATGGTATCACAGAAGGTAACAGAAGTCCTCTTCAGTTTGTGAAAGGTCCCGCAGGAGAGATGTCCTTTAACTGAAAATAACCTCACTGCTGCAAGAAAGACTATCCTATCCCTTGTGTGATTCTAGAGTATCTAACTAGTCTTATTTGACAAGCTGTATAAAATGTTTGAGAAAGTTGAAAGATATTTTAATACTGTGAGCCTTAACCTAAAAGTTAAACCTAAGACTCCAGACTGGCAAAATTCCCAATACCAGACATGAGAAGCCTTCTTTTCAGTTATTTTTCAAGGGAGTTCAAGATACTCCAAAAAAAAAAAATGTAGGTGATTGCTGTTGTCCTTGATTGTTCCGTAAATGTTGAAGTCCCTATTACTGAAGACACTATGCAGTTTGGAGACAGGACTCAGAAAATTCAAGATAAATCTGACCTAAAAGCCTCCCCCCTGAGGACTAGCTTTCATAATAATGGAAAGGGATGTGTAAGCTGGCAAGGGAGGGAAGCAACTAATTGTCCTACCCAGATGCAATGCCTATGAACCATAACAATGACCAGCATGGTAAGATCTTCCTAAAATGTATTCTCAAAGTGCGATAATGGCACTCATACCTTGGTGGTGACCAACAGCTTTCTAGTTAGACTTAAGGCCTATTGAACAGGATGGAAATCATGACTGATTTGAAACTATAGAAAACCACCTGGGACTAGTGAGGTCATGAATCCTCTAAGAGAACATGCTACTGCCACTTTACTAGACTGATGTAAATCCTAACTATATTCTAATTATTGATCCTTATACCCACCAATAAATGTAGCCCCTACTCCTCTGTTTGAGGCAAATAGGAGCCATTGTAGAAAGTCACAGCTGGCCAAAATGCAGAGAACAACTGACTATGCAGTGTCTAGAACCCACACGATCCCACACCTAAAGCTCAGGGACATTGAGAAAGAGAGGGAAGAAAGATGGTGAGAACCAGAGGATCAGGAATTCTGCTTTCAAGTTTATGTCTCCTAGAAATGACAGGGAAGTTTCCTCCATGATACATCAATGATATGGCTACTGAGGACCTTAACAATGACAATACCAACAAACATACTAGTGTGGAAGAGGAAATCTCATGAGGCCCCACACCTACACAAAGAACTATAGAGTGCTAAAAGAGGGAGAATTAGTCTTCCCTGGGGATGAATCCCCTAATTGGTTACCCAATACCACGAAGTCAACCTTGAAATCATATACACAAAAGAAACACTAAATACTTAGCAGACTGTATTTATGTATTTATGCACATGTGTGTGCATGTGTCACAATAATAATTAAAGAAAAAGAGACCGTAAATTTGAGAAGGAGTGAATGGGAGAATATTGGAGGGGTTGGAGGGAGGAGAAGGAGGAGGAAAATCATGTAATTATGTTTCAATTAAAGTTTCAAGAAAAAGAGACTCGTGGTTGAAGTTCTATTCACTGCTAGAACATTTAAAAAGGCATACAAAAAGTTCTGCTCATGCTGCAGTTTAGACATCAAATAACTCTTACAAAACAGCATTTTGATGAGTTAAGTGTAAATGAATCAGAAACATACGGATTAAATTTCCCTTGAAATACGCAGGGGCTTAACAATTAAGGGGGAAAACACTGCCTGGCAAAATGTGGTTTGAATTTTGCCAAGTCCAAAAGGTTTAAGGAGCAGTTTAGGATGTTTTT